>PVIC010017790.1:0-32257 GCA_004025085.1 Thryonomys swinderianus
CAATGATCATTATAACACCACAATAAGACAAAGAGCTTGTGACTGAATAAATCTATGCATTTCTGTAGCAGTCATCTTCACAACTAGGCTAGCCAACCATCCCTTTATCTGAAGAAGAGGAATGCTGCTTCAGTCTATTTTGAGGAATTGCATTTTAATGACCTGGAAAATGTACGCTATGAATTTCTACTTGTGGCAAGAAGCTTTGCTTTGAAATACTATATTTGTAATTGAGCTTTGCACCATGATGTATTCTTCAGATTTATGTGGACAAACTGGACATGTGAAAATTACCTATAAGAGAATTAAATACATTAAAGAAAATAATCACTGGAAATCAAATTACTCCCCCTTCCACACCCACTTTTTCTCAGCTCTGTGATGATAAATAAATTTGAACCCTTTTCTGACCTGAGAAAATTCTGGAGAAGCAGATTGTGGCAAAAATTTACCATCCTTTCACAAAACCCATGTCCTTTTGCTCCAAGACCATGAGGGATATTTCTCAGGTACCACCTCTGCAGAGGCACAGCCTTGCTTTCCGGAATGTATCACCACTTGCGTAGCACACTCACAAGATGCTTCCACACATGATCTTTGTTTTCCATCTATATCCACAGGCTGACTGCAGAGAATGCTGATGTCATAGAGCTGCATGAAGTCAAGAGACGAAAAGAATCTAGAGTCTCAAAAGTTCACTTGGTGACAAAGAAGACTCATACTGAGTTGTTATGTAAGTAAGAAATATGTTTCTCATATCAAAGAGAAGATCTGGTATTTGCCTATCTTGATCTATTTATTTCACTTATTAGTGTGAGCTCTAGAAAGTATGACAGTTTTTGTAGAATGGGAAATTTCCAAAGGAAATTTGGTGTGGGCATGTAATGAGGGGAAGGAATAAATATGATTCTGAAAGAAAATAAAAAAGCATGTATATAGGGGGTGGGGAGGTGTAGGGATATGGGTAAAAATGAGAATTAACTTCTGTCATATACTGGTACAAATTCACCAATGTTGAGTGAACTGTATATAAAATGTACCAATAAAGAATTCAATTTTTAAAAAAAAAATGTTTCTCACATGTTAAGTAACTGAAATTTGAGTTTGTTATGTCAGCTAGCATCACCCTTACTGACGTACTATACTAAGTTATGAGCTCGACTTTCAAATTTTGAATTGGTCACTACATCAAATGAATTTTAAATAATCGTAGTGACAATGAAAGTAGGGGCAGAGTTAAATGGATGATGAAAAGTAAACCTCATACCCAGAAAGGCAAGCGCATGGGACTCACCGCCAATGAGCTGAACTCTTGTGAGACTCCACACTGAGCAGGAGACCTGCAACAGCACCTTCCTACTGACTCTCGTGCGCGGTGTCAGCCAGTCAGTGCCCTGACTACATTGTTTTTTCCAGAGAACTTATCAATTAAAAATTATCATCCTGTACGATTCATTTTCTATAACCTGTTCCCTTGAATGTCATTTCTACAAAAGAAATCTTCCTGATCATGTAACTTTTTGGGACTTTGTTACTTGATCCATAGCAGACAATGGTTAATTTCAAGTGGATTAACAAATAAGTTTTTTTTTTTTTTTTTTTTTTTTTGCGGTCCCGGGGAACAAACTTGGGCCCTTGTGCATCTAAGGTTGGCGCGGTACCACTTGATCTCAATCCTCAGCCCTGAATAAGAAGAATTTTTTTTAAAACTATTAAATTCATCCTGTAGTGAACAAATATTAGTGCAGCTATGACATGCATTGAATTTAGTTACGGTGGTAGAATTCAAATACTTGTGGGACACGGAGCAAAAGTGATTTTAGGAAGGTTTCATAGGAAAGTGGCTTGGTTTGAAGCTTAGAAAGTCAGTAGAAGTGATGACTCAGAGGTGCGTCCACCAGGCATTTAACTGGCAGGAGCGTGGGGCACTGGACAGCCGCGAGAGTGGCGGGGATCATTCCAACTCTCATCTACCTTCCCTTTTAACGTGTTTAAGGATCTAATGACATTGCCCTCCGAATGCACACTCTACGTGTATACAGTTAATGAAATAAAGATGCACGTTTTTAGAGACATGTTTCTAATCAAACTGTTTGCACATTCCTTCTGTAGACGAGGCATTTTAATGAGACAAGAGCAAGGAGCAGATACAGGACCGCACAAAGCTTGACTAACACAAAAGGAAGCGTAGGAGTCAAACAGAAGCTCAGGCTAGACCGGTGGATGGTGTCAGGTCACGAGAAGCATTAAATGCCCTTAAAAACTTTTATACTTGACGATCATCCCTCAAAAACATTCCTAGGTGTCTGACGTTTTCACCTGCGCGATCGCTTCCCTGAGAGAGCCCCCTAGCAGTGTGTGAGTGCCCGCCAGTGCTCCTGCGTCCATCCCCTTTCTCCTTCCAGCTGCTCGCTGAGCAGGAGCCATTACGTGTTTTAAAACTCAGAGATACAATTCCAGGGTCTTGTTCATTCCTGCAGATGTCTCCCAGGTATTCCTGGAATAACATCCAGATGTCTTAAGTTCCCGTGTGATCCGATCCCTGCTGTCTTCCCAGCATGCTCTTGCTCCCCACACTCACACCTCGCTGGTCCCCAATTTTGTTGCTGCCCTCCTATGCGGAGTCTTTTCCTCCCCAGTACTGCTCAACTGGCTGTGCTCCTCCTTGGGGAAGTACAAGTGTCCTCTTCTCATCCAGGCTTGTATGATTTGAGAAATGTTCTCGTAGAAGTATCTTTAGTTTTATCCCCCTTTTGCATAGGACAAAGAGCAGTTTTTAAGGTATATATGTCCATGTAGATTACACAGACAAGGTCAGAGGTATGTTGGTTACTTTAACAGGAGCCTATGTGATCTTCACTCCAGTTTTGTCAGATAGGAGCTGGATTATCAGGAGAAAATGGGATGACACAGATTAGAAAGACTTTTAAATCATTCCATCAAAGTCACACACAGACTCAAGTGCTGGGTAAATTATTGCCAGTGTCATTTGGCTTCAACCTCTGTTGATCAGTTGACTCCACCCCTCCACAGAGGTAAAGGTGGTTTAAGAAGGTGAGGAGTAGTGCTGAGAGACTCAGCAAAGTGCTGACTGAGAGAGAGGTCACAAGCGGACACTGGGAATGTAAGGTATCAACCAGAACATCTATTAAACGAAAACTTCCATTAAACATCTACTGTGAGTAGCCCACTGGACTGGGTGAAAAGCACCATGAAGGTACTGCACAAGATATAATTTGCTAAAAACCATGGCAGCAGAAGTAAAATTCAACCAGAACAAGACATAAAGTTCCAAAGAAATAGAAGGAGAAGGAGGACACACAGGTCACTCTTCAGAATTTGGTTGTGAAAGGAGGAAACAGCCGCTCTATTGCAGGTCCACCGATAGAATAGCAGCTCAGCTGAAGGTTGTCAAAAACTGAAGGTAACAAGCAATTAGGCAGATTTCAGCTCTTCTAGCTTGACATTGTTTTGTGGACTTTTCAGCCTATATTAATAAATTTGCATCTCACCTCGGGCCCCAGGCACCCACACTTCAGCAGTGTCATCAGACTGACTTTTTCCTAAAGGCCTGTTTTGGAAGCAAATGTCAATGCTGAAAGCTCAGTCACTGTGAAGGGATGGTGTTGGCTCATGGAAAATGCCCTTCTGATGAGTGGTGATTTTGCTGCCCTGAGTTGGCAGAGTGACCCATTGTCCCAGGAATCACAGGATTCACTGATCCTTGGGAGTAAAATGAGGAAAATTTGGAAAGCCTCAGAATAATTCTGATGGGGGCAAGGGCATTTGAAACCCTAGCACCCTAGAGACCTGAATGTGCAAAAGCAACTTCCAAAAGTATCTTTAGGTATTCTAGAAAACAGATAGACTCTTAGATTTACCTCAAAATATTTTGCTGTCAGATCCAAATTCAGTTCACATCTGGAACTTCATTGACTTTGTCTTAAACTGTGGATATCATCCCAGTTACTACATCTGCTTGCGAGGGGCATTCTGCAAAGTATGGCATATGATAAAGGTGATCATGGTCATAACAAAGTTTACTATTATGAAACTGTAAAATAAATTTTCTGGTATAGTGACAAAGAAGTTTCTGTAAGCCTCTCTTTACTATAACTTAATATCTAAAACAATTAATTTATAGAGAGGAAAGGTTTATTTTGGCTGAAGTTTCCAGAGGTTCTGGTCCAAGCTTAATCGACTCCATTTCTTTGGGTGGCACATCATAATGGTAGCAGGCAGCAGCTCAAACTACTCCATCCATAAGCGAGGAAATAAGAGGAAGAAGGACGGATGTAAAGGAATCCCACAATCCTCTGCAACACTCTAAGGCCCCACCTCCCAGAGTTCCACTATTCCCAACAGTGTTAAAGTGAGGACCAACCCTTTCCCATATGGGCCTTTAGAACACATTCAACACCCAAACTATAGCACAAATGAAAGTTCAGAGTTGAATGTGGTGAAGAACAGGATCAGAGCAAAGTAAAACCAGTGAGGTAAATAAGAGATAGACACAATGGATCAAACCCAGGAATGCAGTTTACTTAGAAATAATATTCACTCTATTAATGAAGAGAAACGTTAATTTTTTTTTAGAGACTAACTGCAAGCAGAATTCCTGTGGAAGGCTGGTATTTATTATTGCTACTGTTTGTCTGTTTGCTTGCTTGCTTTGAGACAAGGTCTCACTATGTATTTCAGCCTCGCCTCAAACTCACAGTGATCCTCCTGAGTCAGCCTCTCAAATGCTGGGATTATAGCCATGTGCCACCATGCCCAGCTGCAAGATTGGCAATTAAGGAATGTTTCTTTCAATCTGAGTCTTACTCTCTAGACTGTTATTGGTGGGTATTATTTCCTGATTCTGACCCAAAGCCTTTATTACTACCCAGTTTACTGATAGTCTTCTTAATACACATTTCACATTCTTCCTTTACTGTGCTAGGAGATTGTACACAGGATGTGCCACTGTACATATGCTCCAGTAGCTACAAGAGGTTTTCCATCTTGCAGGAAAGTAGATAAGGAGACAAATGAAACCCAGATGTTTCTCGATCTATAATGGGATTATGTTCCAATAAACGCATCACAGATTGAAAATATTGTAAGCAGAAAATGCAATCAAGCACCTATGTTGCTGAATGCCAGAGCTCAGCGATGCAGTGCTCTGTAGTGTACCTGTTTCGTACCACTATCAGTCTGTAACCAATAAGAGCTGCAGCTTGTTGCCACTGCTTGGATCATGACAGAGTATCACACTGCCAGTTGTTGGCCTGGGCAAAGTTCAAATTCAAGATGTAGTTTCCTCTGAACATGCATTGCTTTCCACAGTAGCAAAGTCAAAATATCATTAAGTATAAGCATTATAAGCCAGAAACTATCTGTATTTCAGTGGAATCTTGTCAACTCTTTTCTAAGTATTGCTTCCTGCCATGCTAGCTTCCTCAGATACATAATTACAATCCTATTGCTTACTTATTATACCTTTTGCTTATTTTTTTCTTCTCTGATTTTTCTCTCTGGAACTTTTATAGGGAAGACAAAAATAAAATCAGCAGTGTGGGAGTAACAGCCTCATTCTCATAACATTGATAGTAAACCTGGTTTGTGTGAATAGTAAGAACCAACCATAGAAAACATACCTGTAATCTACAGATGTTAATTTGAGGATTTGCTTTTTCTCTCAACAGTATAAATAAGTCAAAAGTACTACTCCGGCCGGGCATGGTGGCTCATGCCTGTAATCCCAGCACTCGGGAGGCAGAGACAGGAGGATTGCTGAGTTCGAAGCTTGCCTGGGCTACATAGTGAGCTCAGAGCCAGCCTGAACTACAAAGTGAGACCCTGTCTCAAAAGGGGGGGGGGGAAAGTACTACTCCAGAAGATCCATGAATGGCCATTATCTTGATAGTGCACTAAGCATGGTCGGTTATAATTCAGTGGTTCTCAGTGCTGCACATCAGAATCTCTTGTGGGGCTTAGACAAAGCTGGTGCCCAGGCCAATTAAATTGTATGTGGATCCAGCCTCATTCTGATTTTTCCTAAAGCAGCTCTTAAATAGTAGACTGAGAATCACTGGCATACTCCCCAGAGTGTAAATCCAGGAGCTGGATGATAACCATGCTTTAAATTACCTTGCCCCTTGTATTTTACTTTCTTCTGCAGGAAATTCCTTGGCCCTCCTCTCTTTCCCTCTCTATCTCTTGGACTAAGTGTTCTACAAATCTCATCGAGCCTTAAAAGTTTATATATTTCAGTGCTAGCAAATGGCTCAACTGGGACTATTTTGGCCTTTCAGATCCTAGAAAGAGCTCGTGACAAAAGGCACTAGTAGTGATTCACTGGACACATTAAGGATGGTGGAGAGACTGTCTCAGAGAAAAGGCACAGGCAGTAGCTGGTAGACAGCCAGGAATTTCACAGGAGCAACATGCTGGAGAAAAATCCAATCTTCTCAAATATTAACCTTTCATGCATTCAGGAGAGAGAGTAAAAAGGAAAGAATGAATCTAGTTGGCTGACCAAGCAGTAGAGCCATGGGAGAGCAGGGACAATATTAGAATAATGGGACAATTATTAGAATATTAGTGATTTTGCCTTTAAATGTTAGCTCTACTCTGTTCAGAAATTAAACTCCAGAACTTAGTCTTTTTTAGGCAAATGCTGTGTCTAACATACACCTGCCTCTATGTAGTCAGTTCAGTGCAGTTTTATTAAATAAGCAGGTACGGAGCATCTATTATATGTACTACATGATAGGGATACAGCATATTAAAAAAAAAAAAAAGCACAATTCCCTCCCCAAGGGAACTTGTACTCTAATGGTGAAGACAAACTACCAACAAGGTAAGTTAGACACATTTTGATAAACATGAGGTAAAATGAAAATACAGGAAAAAGATATCGGGAAAGGTATTTTAAATATGGATTCAGGGAAAGATAACCTCACACATCTTATTTGGATTTAGTCCCATTAACCACCATGGAAACCAGGTGTGTTGAGAGAGATAAATGAAATTTTGATACAACCTTGATAAAATTCCTGGAAGTTACTAAATTCTCAATTAGCAAGGAAAGAGGAAAAAAATCACAAACTACGTGAATACGCCACTGCAGGCCACAGTCAGTATTACAGGCAGAACCTAAAATCAGACCCTCAGACTTGAAGAGGTGGCCTGCTCGGTCCTCAGCTCCCCGGGATTGTGCACCAAGCAGGCCACCAAGCTCAGTGAGAGGCCTGGGTCACCCCCTAGAAGGCTGGGCTCCCTCCCCATCGTCCCCTCTCAGGAAGAGCACTCTCAAAACCCCAGCACAGTGCTATTCACCTTCCTAGTGACTCTTCTTTGAAAACAGCAGGAAATTTCAGTTAACAGCCTTACATCTTCCATTTTCCTTTCTCTTAAGCTTGCTAATCAATTCCTTTTAATCAGCATTTTTCCCATCAGTTTCAAAGGCCCAACCGCCTTCCTGTTCCTCAGGCTAAGATCCTTACAGTAGGGTCACGCTACAAAGCTGGAGCACCTCTCTCGGGAATCTCTTCATTTTGTGGTTAGAAATGCAAGCAGCAGTCCCATCTGACACTTTAGCTTCAGGCCTGAGGATTCAGACTAATTCCTGTGCGACAGAACATTATGTGCTTACTTAGCAGCAGGGAGAGCATTTCCTAAATAATTAATTGTGAGCTCAAGATCTTCCCTAACTGTGCACAGCTCCTGGAATCCGCCCTGCAGGCTGCTGTGTGTACCTATTCATACCTGTCAACATAGCTATAGATCTGCCTCTGTATGCTTTCGATTGTTCTTTGTTTTTCTCCGAAGGGAAAAAAAAAATCTAGCCACAATGTAATTTTGAAGATTTATTTTGATTAATCAAAAATGGAAAGCATGAAAAAAACTCTGCCCTGGAATGCTAATCCCCTAAACACTTACATTTGAATTTGTTCTTGGCACACTCTTTCTTACATACTGGCTCACACTGTCTCAAGTCCTTAGTCCGAGCATGCCTTCCACCTAGGCTTTGGTTGGGGCTTAGAATATTAGACTACAAGCGGTGCAAACTTTGAACCAAACAGGCTTCAGTTCATGGGCGATTGTTGAGCCGTATCAAAGCATACCTGTGCAAACAAAGAAAACCAAGTTTTCCCACAACCTTTTAATTTTATTGACTAAATGAAACTTGGAGACCTACGCAAGCTCCGTGTAAATGAATACTCTAAATCTGCCATGGATTATGTTGTTTTAGTATAGTATTGTGGCAACAAAATATGTTGTAGAGACCTGCAAGAAATGACTGTACCTAAATGCAGGCTCATAATTAATATAAAAGATAAAGGATATAGACAAAGCTTAGTTGCCCAGAATTTAGTCAGAAAACTACTGATCTCCAGGTGATCGTGAAAACCAGTGTTCCCAAGAAACTGCTGCTCAGACAGGTAACGAACTCTCCCAACCAACGGTTCACCAAGGCCAGACGCAAGTCTCAGGGCACCTGCCCCTGAACTAAACCACATCATTTATTGTACATGTTAGGTGCCTGTTGATTTGCCCAGAGATCACCAGGGAATCTGTTTTAAGAAAACAGAGAACTCCTCATCATCTGTTCAATAAAATCTCTTATTTGAAGTGGGGATGTAAATAAGAAAGATATGAAACCAAGTCAAAGTAATTTTATACTTGAAGTCCAAGTCATCATTAAAATCAACAAGAAATAATTTGGCTATGACATCATATTCCTTTGTTCTCTAACTTTACATGTTTTTCTTTCACTTGTTTCCATTGCCTTTCTTTGCTTCCCTTTTGCCTCTGACTAAAGCACCCCACCTAAATTAGCCATTAATTTTTAAAGCACATTAGTCAGGGAAGAGCCTGCCATTTCCCTTTAATTAATCAAATGACAAATGTGAACAGTTGCTCAGAGCCAGCTTTGGGGATCTCTACAAAATGTGCTGTCGGGGTTCAGGGGATGGCAGCACGGCGAGCAGCCTGCCTCCCATCTTTAGAAACAGATTCGACCTGATTGCACCAGTATTTTCAGTGGCTGCTTTCACTGACAGTTTCAGTAACCGCCAGCCCTGTTGAGGTGTTGGAATCCAGCAAGTGAAGGCCAATGATCCAACCCTTCGCAAAACTTGCTGTCTCTGTGGAGAATTAAAGCTGCAGGAAAGGGAAGCCCAGGCACCTGCTCAGTGCGCCCCCTGTCACCCGGGGGCTGTAAGCATGGTCTCTTCTAATCACCAAGTTTCCTCTACCCATGTTCTTAACCCTTATATTGAGGCAAAAAAAGTGCCAGTGAAATGGTATCAGCTGTCGTATTTTCCTCATCATTTTCCTTCTTACAGTAGTGCCTCCTTTGATGAATTTGATTCTCCCCACAATTCTGGTTGTGAACAAACTTCGACAAGAACGAAATCAAATTCAACAGTTAGGTTCATTGAGACCCGTTGGAGAAATTTGACTCCGTTCTCATCCTATTTGGGTTTGTGACCGGAATAGTGGAGAGAATGGACTTCATGAACCAAGGTCCTGTACAATGTGTAAACTTTATCTCACAGTGAGACCTGTGCAAAATGCAGCCCGTGGTGGTATTTCCTAGTATGATTCGGGGTAGCTTCTCTTCCATTTTGTTTCACTTACCCACTCACACGTGAGGTGTTTTCTAACACTCCTGTGCAAACATCCCGAGGATTGTGTCTTCTTCATCTTGAAACTCCCACCTGGTAAATAGTAGGGTTTGGCACATATATTGAGTGGAGGGATAAATAAGGATTCCTTCTACTTGAAGCAGTATTTTCTCCCTGTCTGTCTTTGACAGTCCTGAAGACTTTTCTTCATCTCTCAATATTTTCACATAATCTTATATGTGCCCTTTTTAGCTGTAGACTCCCTTTCTTCATGATGGTGCTGGACACTGAAGTTTTCCTAGTTGGATATTTTTTTTCCCAAAGGCAACTAGGGACGTTTCTAGCGAGTATATCATTAGAGTGATTTTTTTCAGTGGCTAACCAAGCTGTCACACACTTTTAGCACTACCAAATAATAAAGCCCTTTGACACTGCACAGTATCCAATGCTCCTTTATTTATGTACATAAAATATTTAAATGCTTCACTGTGCACTTACAATAGCTCCAAAGAAGTACCACGAGAAGCGAGTCAATAGGGAGATTAATAGGGCTTTTTTGATAGAATGCAGAATTCTACAACAGCTCTGGAAGTAGATTTCTGGAGCATGAGATGCTTTTGAATTCGTTATTGCATTTAGAGCAACATAATTTTCTGTATGTGCAGCAGCTTGGGACTGTTAGGAATAAAATTAAAGACTTAGCTTTATTTATTTATTTTTGTTTCTGGTGCCAGATAATATTCTTTTTTATGCTTGAAAGTTTTCCTACCCTTATGGAATACATTCTGTAAAATTTAGCAGTTTAGCATACAGTATTTGGTTTCCAACTTTGAGCTAGAGTAAGAAAGATTGTTTTAATTCTGAGAACTTCCAGCAATAGTCACAGGGCATATTTTTTCACTAATGTGTCTGATGCAGTTAATACCAGACATACATTATAGCAGAGTAATTGATAGATGAATTTCATAATGTTGGGGAGTCTGACAGTATTTTTGTTGCATTAAAAGACTGTCATTTTTGTACAATATACCTGCTTGCATCTCAGGTACACTGCTGGAATTAAAGGTATCACAACCTAAGATAATTGATAGATTTACTATTGTAATTAAGCTGCATATATTGAACCTCATCTGTTACTAAATTTGACGTAGAAAGGAAGAGAGTAGGTAGGATATGCCCCCAAATTTTTCTACCAAATGAGCACAGGGTTTCTACTTATTACATAAAAAGTATAGCACATATACTCTCTGTGGTCATGACAGCTATCGGCTTCTACTGTGAAGAAATGGAACTAGGATAGGAAGAAAGGTTAGCACTTTCTCTGATAGAGGGCCTATAGAATAGGAGGAAAATGCATCCCAAATGCCAGCAAGAATGTAATACCCAGATACACAAGGTTGAAAAATTTGAGACATGTCAGGATGGGTGTTAACTCCCTAAAAGTAACAGATTGAATACTTACTGAATGTCACTGGCTTTTTTAAAAATTTGAGTCTTCACTGGTACATTATATGTACACATCATGATCACACACAATATTGAGAATTTATACCAGTATATGACCTAATTCTTATTTTTTCCCATTCCCCTACTTACCCTACAACCCCCCCCATATACATATACTTTCTTTCCCTTTTTTATTACTATCATATTTTTCTTCCCTGGTTACTTATCCCTATACTACATTTCCTTTTGAATATTTTTATTTCAAAATATCTACCAACTATTCTAGAGCTCATTTACATTTTCAATTTCTTATACCAGAGAAAAAATATGATATTTACACATCTGCGACCCATTTATTTCTGAGTATGCACTGAAGGTATGTCCATTTGAGTATAAATGATTCAATGTCATCATTCTTTATGGCAGAGTAATACTCCATTTTTATTTTTTAAAAACCCCACATCTTCTTTATCCAGTCTAAAGTTGACAGGGCATTTGGGTTGTTTCCAAGCCTTAGCTATCACAAGCTGAGTTACTATGATCATGGGTGCACATTTGTCTCTGTGATATGTATCTTTCAATTCTTTCATGTACATACCTAGCAGGGAAATAGGAGTGTCAAATGGGATCTCTAATTAAAGTGTTTTGAGGAATCTCCACACTGATCTCCATAATGGTTGTACTAGTCCACATTCCCACCAACAGTGGAGAAGGGTTCCTTTCTCCCCACAGCCTTGCCAGCATTTATTGCTGGTTAATTTTGAGATAGCAGCCTTTTTTTTTTTTTTTTTTTTTTTTTGAGACAGGGTCTCACTGTGTAGTTCAGGCTGGCCCTCAGCTCACTATGTAGCCCAGGCAAGCCTCAAACTCAGCAATCCTCCTGTCTCTGCCTCTCGAGGGCTGGGATTACAAGTGTGAGCCACCATGCCTGGCACTGTGGTATGTGATACTGATTGCTGGTGAGTTACCATGCCAGCATTGTATGTGGTTATGGGAATCGAACTCAGGGCCTTGTGCTTGAGAGCTGGAACCACTGAGCTAAATCTCCAGCCTGATAGCAGCCATTTTTCATGGAGAGAGATGAAGTTTCAGTGTTATTTTCATCTGCATCTCTCAAATGACAGTGATGTTAAAGATTTCATTTGCTTCTTAGCTGCTTTTTTTTCTTACTTGATACTCAAAAGTCAATAACCTTTTTATACATAGACTCACTGAGAAAGAAATTGAGGAGTCAATCCCTTTCACAAAAGCATCCAAAACATGAAATATCCAGGAATCAATCTAACAAAGGAGGTAAAAGACCTCTACTCTGAAAATTACAACACTCTGAAAAAGGAGATCGAAAAGGATATCAGAAAATGGAAAGACATCCCTTGCTCTTGGATAGGAAGAATTAATATTGTCAAAATGGCTATACTCCCACAACTACTATATGCATTTAATGCAATCCCAGTTGAATTCCCAACAGCATATTTCACAGATCTAGAGAAAATAATCTAAAAATTCATCTGGAACCACAAGAGACCTAGGATAGCAAAAGCAATTCTATGCCTAGAGGACATACTTGGGGGTATCACAATCCCATACTTAAAACTATATTACAAAGCTACTGTGATAAGAACAGTATGGTACTGCCAAAGCAACAAACCCAAGGACCAATGGAACAGATTAGAAGATCCAGAAGCAACTTCAGATACACTATCCCACCTCATCTTTGACAAAGGAGCCAAACATCCTCAATAGGGGAAAGATACCCTGTTTAATAAATGGTGCAGGGAAAACTGGACTTTAACTTGCCAAAGACTAAAGCTAAATCTATCTCTTTTACCATGTGCTAAAAAATCAAAGTAGATTAGAGACCTAAATATTAAAACAGAAACACTAAACCTTCTGCAGAACAGGTTAGGTGGAACTCCTGGAGACATTGGCTTAGGGAAAGACTTTATGAACAAAACCTCTGTAGCACAAGAACTAGCAGAAGAAATCAAAAAGTGGGATCTCATCCCATTAAAAAGCTTCTGCACAGCAAAAGAAACCACTGGCAGAGTGAAAAGATAACCAACAATATGATTTAAAAACACTTTCAATAGCAGTTCCTCAGACAAAGGGCTACTATGTAAAATATACAAAGAATTTTAAAAACTCACCCCCCAATTTCTAATTCAAAAATGGGCATCTGAAATCACCAGCTTTTTGAATGCCAGATTACAACCTGTCCTGAAAGTGTGTAACCCTAAGACATTACCATCAGATGTCTTAGTATGTTTTGTTGCTATTTAAAAAATGCCTCAAAGTACTTTATAAACTATAGAAGTATTTTATCATACTTCTGCAATCAAGGTGCCAGGAAATTCGGTGACTGGTGAGAGCTGGTGCTCTCTGCTTCATGGGCAATGCTGTCTTGCTATGTCCTCACATAGAGGTGGTAGAGCTCCTTTTTTTTTTTTTTTTTTTTTTTGAGACAGGGTTTTGCTTTGTAGTTCAGGCTGGCCCTGAGCTGACTATGTAGCCCAGGCAAGCCTCACTCAGCATCCTCCTGCTTCTGCCTCCCGAGTGCTGGAATTACAGGCGTGAGGCACCACGCCTGGCACTGTGGTATGTGGTACTGATTGCTAGTGGGCATGAGTCACCACACCCAGCATTGTATGTGGTTATCAGGATTGAACTCAGGACCCTGCGTTTGCGAGGCAGGCGCCGGAACCACTGAGCTAAATCTCCGGCCCTGGTACAGTTTCATTTATCTGGGTACTAGTTCCATTCCTGGAGGTGGGTCCTCTTAACCTAACACTGCCCAAAGCCCCCACTTCTATAAGAGTATCATCTTGATGATTAGGGTTTAACAGATGAATTTTGGAGGGACATGTGCATTCACATCATCACATGAGATACCAGGGATCAAATAATTGAAACAAACTCCTTACTTGCTACACGTGTATAAGATACCAAGAGAGTTAAGTGACTTACTCATGGGAAAGTGAAGTGACAGTGAGCTACTGTGTGGGCTCTGTGATGCATCTCCAGGCCTGTGAAAGTGGCTGTGGAATCCTTTCTACTGTGTTAGTAATGCAAAGTATTACTCTATGAGCCTTATAAGGATTCTCTCGAGAATTTCAGTAAAAGAAAAGCCAAGAAAGAAGCTAGAATACATGTTTAGAATAAAAGTTGAGCTCTATTATATCTGATAAGAAAATGAAATGGATAAAATCAATATTCACACATTGTACTTTAAATTTTAAGAGTTCTCAAAGGAAGACTTTCTGCAAAGTTGGCAAATTCAAACCAGCTATTTGAATTTGGTTATCCAACTGTAGGAAAGATTTTTTCTCTAAATATTATGCCTATCATCTATATATACAAGTCAGAAGGGAAATTATTTTTCTCTCTTTGGATGAGTGTTGCAATAAGAAAATTTTTTTCTCTGCAAAGCTACCATGATCATGTGGAGAACTTGGTGTATTAACATTCTATTGCTTCATAACAATTTATTACAAATTTAGAAGGCTAAACCAGCATGCATACATTAGCTCATGATGTTGCAGATCAGAGGTCTTGGGCAGCTGAGTGAGTGGGCTGGCTGTACACAGCTCACAAGGTTCAAATTAAATTGTTGGCTAGTCTAAATTCTCCTCTGAAAACTGAAGAAAAAAAGTTTCTTCCAAGATCAAGGTTGCTGTCAGATTCAATTTCTTCCAACTGTAGCAGTAGGTTCTTTCCCTGCTGGACATTAGCCTAGTGACCCTAAGGGCCACCCATATTCTTTGCTGTGTGGCAATAATGATGCTTCTCTTCCTTCTCTTCTCTGACTTCTTGTTCTCTGGTGGGAGTTTGTTGAGTTCATTAGTACATTTTAGATATACATTATGGTGTATCTTGATTCTCATTTTCCCTTTACCTTTCCTTCCCTACAAACCCCACCCCCATACACACATAAGCTTTGTCTCTATAGTTTTGTTTTAAACATAAAATATTTTCTTTCCCTCCTTACTTTCCCCTACCCCTTTTTCCCTTTGAACATTTTCTTCTTAATTCTTTTTTTGAAGATTCATATACTTAAGGCAAATGCACCCAGATGTTCTTAGGATCAGTTGTTTCCTACCTTCATTATACCTGCAAAGTTTGTTTACAGCACACCTTTAGATTAGGTTTTTTGGTTGATTGAGAGAATCTATATGTAATATCAGTATTTTGAAACTCTGTGAGGGGTGTGTGTGTGTGTGTGTGTGTCTGTCTGTCTGTGTGTCTATGTCTGTGGGTGTGTGTTGGGTGGAGGTGGATATTAGAATTCTTCCTGATACTAACAACATGGCATTCCAAGCCCAAAGTCAAGAATGATGCTTCCATTTTTCCTTTAAAAATGCTGCTGTCAACCACTAAAGATGTTAAGATCCACATGGATTATTTGTATTTAGTGGGAGCTTAACTGTTACCTCAAATGTTTATATTTAAATGTCTGTAGTCTAAACAACCTAGATTTGGTTGGAAACTGGCATGACCACACACGCATGTTTCTAGAGGAAACTTTGTTGGTTTTATTTGATTCTTAAAGAGTTTGTAACCCTCAATCTAATCATGATCCTCTTGCTCCAATCAATGCATAGTAATAACTAGTTTAGTTCTATTGGAAATTGCTTATCACTTTCCCACATATAGGGAACAGGGAAAGTTAACAGAAAACCCAAGAATTAGGTTGTATCCTGTTGCTGTAAAAAAAAAATCTTAGGTTGGTATCTTGGTCACTTTCTCATCAGTGAGACACAATACTAACACCTGCAATTTAGAGTGATTTCATTTGCCTCATGTTTTCAGCCCATGGTCAGCTCACTCCAAGCCAGGAAAGGCAAGGCTTTTAGAAGAAAGCTGGTACAGTGACCAGCAAGCCAAGAGCAGAGAGAGGAAAGGAAGTTCACATACCCACTCAGATAACAACCCTAGTGAACCACCTCTAACCGAATAATAACACCTTTAATTATAGTGTTGCCACTTTCCAAACACTTGACACTTAGATCTAAACCATAATATGAGGTCACTTTATAAGGAAGACATTTTTTAGGTCACAGCCTTTTTTAAAAATTAATTTAAATTATTTGTATATTATATATACACTTCACAATTACACCTCACATAGAGAATGAGTACCAGCATGACATAACTCAATTCCCATTTTTCCCCTTCCCCTACCAACCTTATCATTCCCTGCCCCTATATACAAAAGCTTTATTTCCTTTTCACCATCAATATTTTCTCTCCCCTCATTTACCCTAAATTTACCCCATTTCCCTTTGAATATTTACTATTTCACAATATCAATCATACATTCTAGAACACATTTACAACCTCAGTTTCTCACACCAGAGAAAAGATAGCATATTTAACACATTTGTGACCTATTCATTTCACTTATGATTATGTCCTGAAGGTACATCCATTTGAGAATAATGACTCAATCTCATCATTCTTTATGGCAGAGTAATACTCCATTATTAAAAAAAAAAACCATCTTCCTTATCCAGTCTAAGGTTGATGGGCATTTGGGTTGTTTCCAACATTTAGGTGGTACAAACTGAGCTGCTATAATGGAGGTTCCATTTGACCATGCTATTCCCCTGCTGGGGATTTACACAAAAGAATTATAAGATTCCTATCACAGTGACATATGTGCACCCATGTTTATAGCAGCTCAGTTTGTGATAGCTAAATCTTGGGAACACCCAAATGCCCATCAACTTTTTTTTAATTGAATTCTTTATTGGTACAATTTATATACATCTCACAATCGCATATAACATTGGGGAATTTGTACCAGTATATGACACAAGTTAATTCTCATTTTTACCCATATCCCTACCCACCCACACCTCCCTACCCCCTTTATACATACTCTTTTATTTTCTTTCTGAATCTTATTTATTCCTTCCTCTCATTACATTCCCACACCAAATTTCCTATGGAAATTTCCCACTCTATAAAAGCTGTCATACTTTCTAGAGCTCGTTTGCATCTACAGGTGTTCATCTCAAAGAGAAGATCCAGTATTTGCCTATCTGTGATCTATTTATTTCATTTATTAGTATATCCTCTAGGTGTCTCTATTTGCACATAAATGAATCAATCTTGTGATTCTTTATGGCAGAATAATACTCCATTTTATAAAAAAACCACAACTTCTTTATCCAGTCTCTAGTCCAAATGCCTATCAACTTTAAACTGGATAAAGATGTGGGTTTTTAATGAAATGGAGTATTACTCTGCCATAAAGAACAATGAGATTGAATCATTTATACTCAAATGGACATACCTTCAGGGCATAGTCATAAATGAAATAAATAGGTCACAGATGTGCAAATATTGTATATTTTCCTTGATATGAGAAGTTGAAGTAATAAATGTGTTCTAGAATGCATGATTGATATGGTAAAATAGTAAATACACAAAGGGTAATGGGGCTTAGGGGTAAATAATGAAGAAAGAAAAAAATTAATGTAAAAAAAGGAAACAATGCTTGTGTATATAGGGGTGGGTGGTAAGGTGGGGAGGGGAGGGGGAAAAATGAGAATTAAGTTGTATCATATACTGGTACAAATTCTCAATGTGGCATATAATTGTGATGTTAAATATAATGTACTAATAACATGTACAAAAAATGGATGCATATATGTTGCTGTGATGTGAATCTTGTAATTCATTTGTGTGTATCCTCAGCAGGGGAATAGCAGGATCAAAGGGAACCTTTAATCCTAGTTTTTTTTCTTAGACAGGGTCTCACTTTGTAGTTCAGGCTGGCCCTGAGCTCACTATTTAGCCCAGGCAAACCTGGAACTCAGCAATCCTCCTGTCTCTGCCTCCCGAGTGCTGGGATTAAAGGCATGAGCCACCACGCCCAGCACTGTGGTATGTGGTATTGATTGCCGGTGGGTGTGAGTCACCACACCCAACATTGTATGTGGTTACCGGGATCGAACTCAGGACCTTGCGCTTGCGAGGCAGGCGCCAGAACCACTGAGCTAAATCTCCAGGCCTAGTTTTTGAGGAATATCCTCTGATCTCTACAGTGGTTGTACCAGTCTACATCCCCACCAAAAATGAAGGTTTCCTTTTTCCCCACAACCTTGCCAGCATTTGTTGCTAGCTAATTTCAAGATAGCAGCCATTCTTTGTGGAGTGAGATGAAATCTCAATGTTGTTTTCATCTGTATCTCTTGCATGGCCAGTGTCATTGAGCATTTCTTCATGTACTTCTTGGCTGCTTTTACATTTTCCTCTGAAAAATATCTGTTCATTTCAGATGCCCATTTTTGAATTGGGTCTTTAACTGCGGGGGGACTGATTTTTTTAAGCTCTTTATATATTCTAAATAGCAGCCTTTTGGCTGAGGAATTACTGGAAAAATATTTTCCTATATTGTTGGTTGTCTTTTTGTTCTACCAGTGGTTTCTTTTCCTGTGCAGAAGCTTTTTAATAAGATGAGGTCCCATTTTCTTCTTCTACTTCCTGTGCTATAAAGGTTTTGTTCATAAAGTTTTTTCTTCAGCCATTGTCTCCACCAGTCCTACATAACTTGTTTTATAGAAGGTTTAGAGTTTCTATTTTAACATTTAGGTCTCTAGTCCACTTTGATTTTAGTTTAGTACATAGTGAAAGAGATAGATCTAGCTTCAGTCTTTGGCAGGTTGAAGCCCAGCTTTCCCAGAACTATTTGTTAAAGAGGCTGTCTTTTCTCCATTGAGGATATATGGCTCCTTTGTCAAAGATAAGGTGGCTTAGTGTATCTGGAGTTGTTTCTGGATCTTCTAATCTATTCTACTGATCCTTAAGCCCATTTCTTTACCAGTACCATGCCATTTTTTTCACAGTGGCTTTGTAGTATAGTTTCAAGTTGGGGATCATGATACTCCCTGACATGTCCTTGTTTCCTAGAATTGCTTTTACTATTTTAGGTCTCTTGTGGTTCCAGATGAATTTTTGGATGATTTTCTCTAGATCTGTGAAATATGCTATTGGGATTTCAATTGGGATTGCCCTGGATCTATATAATAGTTGTGGGAATAAAGCCATTTTGACAGTGTTGGTTCTTCTTATCCAGGAACAAGGTATGTCTTTCCATTTTCTGATATCCTTTTCAATCTCCTTTTTCAGAGTGTTGTAGTTTTCAGTATAGAGGTCCTTTACCTCCTTTGTTAGATTGACAATTAGATATTTAATTTTTCTAGGTGCTATTGTGAAAGGAATCAACTCCCCAATTTCTTTCTCAATCAATCAGTTGTTTGGGTATAAAAATGTTATTGATTTTTGAGTATTGACCTTGTGTCCAACTATGCTACTAAATTCGGAGATTAAGTCTATCAGGTGTTTAGTGAAGTGTTTAGGATCTTCTAGATAGAGTATCATGGCATCACCAAATAATGACAGTTTAACTTCTTCTTTTCCTATCTTTATTCCTTTTATTTCTTTCTCTTGTCTAATTGTTGTGGCTAATCTTTCTAGCACTATATTTAACAGGAACAGTGACAATGAACATCCTTGTCTTGATCCTGATCTTCTAGCAAAAAGTTTCAGTTTTTGCCTGTTTAGGATGATGTTGGTTGTTGGTTTCTCATAAATAGCTTTTATTAGGTTGAGACACAGCCCATCTATTGCAATTTCTGTAGAATTTTGAACATGAATGGGTGTTAGATTTTGTCAAATGCTCTCTCTGTGCATCTATTCAGATGACTATATAGTTTTTGTCCTTGAGTTTGTTGATATAGTGAATTATGCTTATTGACTTATGTATTCTGAACCATCCTTGCATCCCTGAGATGAATCCACCTTGGTCAGGGTGTATGATCATCTTGATAATCCTCTGCATATTGTTGTCAGTATCTTATTGAGGATATTTGCATCAATGTTCATTAGGGAGATGGGCCTGTAGTTCTTTTTGGGGGTTGGGTCTTTTCTCCTTTTGGAATCAAGGAAATGGTTGCTTCAAGGAATGAATTTGGGAATACTGCTTCCCTTTCAATTTCGTTAAAGAATTAAGAAGTAGTGGCATTAACTCTTCTTTGAAAATTTTATAGAATTCAGCAGTAAAGCCAGCAGACCAGGACTTTTCTTTGTTGGTACATTTTTTATTACATATTCAATTTCACAGATTGATATTGGGGCATTTAACATTTTTATATCCTCTTCATTCAGCTTTGAAAGTTCATAGGTGTCTAGGAATCTAACCAGTTCTTCTATGCTTTCCATCTCATTGGAATACAAATTTTCAAAGTATGTGTTCATTATCCTCTGGAATTCCACTGGATCAGTGGTGATTTGCCGTTTTTCATTCCAAATAGCATGGATTTGAGCCTTTTCCTTCATTTGTTTGATAAGATTGGCTAGGAGTCTGTCAATTTGTTTATCTTTTCAAAGAACCAACTCTTAGATTAATTGATTTTTTGTATGGTTCTCTTAGTCTCCATGAATTTCTGCTCTGATCCTTATAATTTCCTCACTAGTATGAGCTTTGGGTTTCTCCTTCTCCTCTTTTTCTAGTAACTTGAGGTTCAGCATTAGGTCATTTATTTGAGCTTGCTCTATTTTCCTGATGTAGGTATTTACTGGTATGAATTTCCCTTGTAGAACTACTTTCATTGTATCCCACAAATTCCTGTAAGTTGTACTTGGATTATCATTTAATTGTAAAAACTGTTCTATTTCTTTTCTGATTTCTTCTGTGATACATTGGTTGGTCAGCAGAGTATTATTTAATTTCCATGTTTTGTGAGGGTGTTGGGATTTCTTTTACTATTCAGCTCCAATTTCAAGGCACTATGGTCTGACAGCATACAGGGGATAACTTCAATTCCTTTGCACTTACTTAAGCATGTTCTATGAACTAGTATGTGGTCTATTTTGGAGAATAACCCATGGGCAACTGAGAATATATATTCTGATTTTTTTGGATGAAATACTCCGTAGGTATCTATTAAATCCTTTTGTTCAAAGGTTTGTTTCAGTTCAAGTATTTTATTATTGATTTTTTGTCCAGCTGTTCTATACAGTTGTGACAGCAGGGTATTGAAATCCCTTACTATTATCGTATTAGTGCTTATCAAGGTTTTCAAATCTGTTAATATTTGTTTTATATAGTTGGTTGCATTGGAATTTGGTGTATAAATATTTATGTCATCTCTTTCTCTTAGATTATTCCCTGTATAAGGATGTAGTGTCCGTTTTTGTCTCAATCAGTTTTGATTTGAAATCTGTTTTGTCTGCAAGTAGGACAGCCACTTCTGCTTTTTTTGCAGTTTCCTGTCACATGGATAATTGTATTCCATCCTTTTACTTTCAGTCTGTGACTTTCTTTCCGAATTAGGTGTGTTTCTTGTATGCAGCATATCGTAGGATTGTTTCTTAATCCATTCTGCCACTGTGTCTTTTAATTGGCTCATTGAGGCCATTACCATTAATGGTTAGGATTGATATGGCCTGATTTATACCTGTCATACTGTTTTCCTATTCTTGGCTCTTTTACTCTTTGCTTTTCTCCTTTCTACTCAATTTCATGTCTTACTCAATGACTTCACTCTGTTAGTCTCATGAGTTTTTTACCTTCATTGTTTTTTTCCAAAATATAGTATTTTGGAATGAAGGTTTTGTAATTGAGAAGTTCTTCAGGTTTTGTCATGGAAGCATTCTATTTTTCTGTCGATTTTGAAAGACAGTTTTGCAGGATACATCAGTCTAGCTTGGAAGTTGTTTTCCTGCAATACTTGAAACAATTCATTCCATGCTGTTTGTGTTGAGTGTTTGCATTGAAAAGTCTGCTGTGACCATGATGGGCTCCTCTTTCTATGTATTTTTTCTTTTCTCTAACTGCTTTCAGTATTTCATTCTTTTGTTGGATATCTAGAACCTTGATAATTATATGCCTAAGTGTAGATTTTTTTTATATCACAACCATTTGGGGTCCCATGTACCTCATTTGTCTGTATGTCCAATTCTTTTCCTTTTCCTGTTAAGTTTCCTGCCATTATATCTGTAAACAGTTTCTTTATGTCTTTTGCACTGTCTCCTGCTTCTTCACTGACTCTGATGGGCCTTATGTTATTCTTGAGTCATCTAGGAGCTGTTGGATTGATTTCTCATGGTCCCTTGCCATTTTCCATAAATTATTCCTTTCCTGTTCATTGGCTGTGAGCCTGTTTTCTAGGTCTGAAATTTGGTTTTCAGTTTCATTCATCCTACTTTGCAATCTTTCATTCTTGTTTTTGATCACCTGGATCTCTGCTTGAAGCTCTTTAAAATGTGCCATTGCTTTTGTTATCTGAGATTCTATGATGTTCCTGATCTCTTCTTTAATGAAGTCTTTCACTGGACAGCATCTCTGTTTTCATCTAGAGATCAGTTATGATTTCCATTTTAGTAGATCTGCTTTTGTTACCAGTTCAGAGAGTCCTGGCAATTGAGCTTCATTTTGCTCCATTTCCCTTTTCCCTGAATTCCCCTGTAGTGATGATCTTTGTGTCTGGGTTCTTGAATTTTTTTTCTTATTTCTATTGTGCTGGCAAGCACTGTAAGTTACTGAATAACTTAAATGGTGCTTTCCCAGAGTCATGCAAATAGGAATGGAGCTCCCATGAGGCTTCTGGCTTGAGTCCAATGGCAGGTAGGCTGCTAACAGGTAGCAGAAGTCACTGCACGATCTCTACGGCACTTAACCAGACTCTCACCAGCAGGGGAAAGGTACTCTGTGTGTGTCTACTCTGGATGCAATGATCGAAGACTGCTAGCCTGTGGTGGAACTCCCTGCATGACCTCTTTGTTGTTTACCCAGGGGGAGTGTAGCTCCCATGGGTGTCAGGCCTGGGTTCAGTGGCAGGTAGGCTGCTAGCAGGTGGCAGATGTCACTGTGCAGCCTCTGAGGTACTTAACCAGACTTGCCAAGGTGAATGGAGGTCACATGGGGCAGCTGATCTGGGTTTGGCAGACTCCTTGTAGAAGTCACTGCATGGCCTCTTCTGGCACTTACACAGACTCGCCCAGGGTGGGTAGAGATCCCATGGGGTGGCTGGCCTGAGTCAGGTAGCTGGCAGACTAACTCAGAGTCTTAAAGATTCAAGAGCATACTACCAATATTTGATTGGCACTGAGAAAGTCCTCATGGTGGATAGCCTCACAATAGTGAGTGCAAGTATAGAGGAAGTTACATTGTATGAAGAAAGGAAACAATCAAAGAACAGACAGGATTGCTATTTTTAATCTCTACCCATTTTCAAGAGAACAAGCCCAGTCCCACAAGACTTTCACCTGGGGCCCTTTCTTGGATCCCAGCTCCTAAATTTGGTGCCACCACAGAGGAAAGCAGGCTTCAGCACATAAACCTTTGTGGGACACACAAAAACCATAACCAAACCTTAGCACTCCAAAATTTCCTCTCTTCCTTTAAATATAAGACATAATCCATTTAGTACTCTTGACAAGTCCTGTCAGATCTGTCCTAGGATGCTTGCTGTAGAATCACTATTGTATGGCCCAAGTTTTCCATTTCTTTACAACTCTGCAGACCTCAAGGCCACCAATTTAGTTTGTGTCTATGGGTTCCCTGGAAATCACAAAAATGGAATCTGCTATTTTGCGAGCAGAGTGATTGATCTCTTTGCAACTCCAAAGGACTCTATTTTTTTTAGCTATTTCATGAATAGAATAAAATATCACCAGTAAATTTAATATAGTCTTATCAAGTACAAAGACACATGTGTGAAGGTTAAGAAAGCAAGTTTTAAATTCACACTGGCTAGATTTGAATCTTATGTCCAATACTTATGAACCATGTGATTCCCTAACTTTTAAGATGACATTTATGTGAATACATCCATATAGGGTAACAGGTGAGGTAAATGAGATAACACATGTAAAATACTTAGAATTCACTCAGTAAAGACAAAAATGGTTATCATTATTGTTACTGTTATTACAATTTCTCCGCTTTTATCAATATCCCTTCTGTCTGAAGCACAACATAGAACCACTGGTTCTCTTGTGACTTAGGCTTAGGTCCTGTTTCTCCAAAGTGCCCTTTCCAAGCCTAGAATATATCCTCACTCTATTTCAGAACATGGTGAAGAGGAGGGGCTAGCAACCAAAATGCAAAGGATCTAACAATAAATCCACCATATCTCCCATAAACTGTGGCTCTTTGTACAAATAGAGTCTCAAACACATGCTATAAATCCCTGAGAAATAAACTCAATCACAGTGCAACAGAAGAAATAGGCATAAAACCTTGGGAAAGCTGGGGCAGACAGAAATCCTATTATTTCATCATTATGCTAATTTTGGACTACAGCCAGTAATAAGCAACTATGGGAAAATATCAATGCTTGTTGATGAACGGAAGGGAGTGTAATATTGAAGGGTCAGCAGCTGTGGCAGCTGCTAATCCTGTGCTACAGATTACGTGTGTAGGTGGTACCTTCTGCCATTTGATGTGACACAAAGAATACAAAGTGACTATGACCTGAATCTGTAATTTTAAGGGGAATTGAAAGAGTTATAATAGTACAGTCCTTTTGGAAACACATGAAGAAGTGACTTTTAAAATGGGATATGCAGGCCTAATGGAGCAATATAAAAATTGCCAATCTACTATAGTAAGATGTTACATATCGCTTCTCGGCCTTTTGGCTAAGATCAAGTGTAGTAAGATGTTACATTATTGTTTTCTTGTGTAAAATCTTTAAAGTGTCAATATTCAATAAAGTAACGCATATTTGTTCTTTTCATGGGCTAATAACAAGGATAATTGTCAATGATGACAACACTTAAGGGATAATGATGATGATATTGAAACTAAAATATAGTCTGGGAAATAGACAACATCACTGTACAATGATAACCCCAGAGTAATTTCTAGACAGTATAGTGGGGCAGCCCAGTCATTTGCTGGGTATCTTAGTTACCTACAAAATCCAACAATACCAGTAGGTACTTATTCATGTACAAACATTTCCTTTCCGTGACTTCCACATGACTAACAAAATTTGATTCTGGAACACCTTTTTCGGATCAAGGAATTCTACAGCTCTTCATTCAAGTGTTTCTTGCTCCAAAATTTGTTGTATTACTGTTGCCATCAGTCAGAAGTTTGATTTTGTAGCTTTGCTTGTCAAGGAGATGTGCGATGACCAGGTTATTTGCTCCTGCTGCATGAAAGCAGGACAGTGAGTTTTCTCACCCATGGACTCACAATGTCTTGCATAGCTCTGAAGGCTGAGCTGGCTGCCTGGGTTTCCCTAACACTTGAAATGAATTATCTCCTGGAGCCTCCATGATATTTTCTTGCTACTTCAATCAGGGGCAGTATTATCCTAGATCTTTAGGTACCTCTTAGTGATTATGAGCATCAAGGACAGGGAATTACATCTCCCTATCTCTGTTTGCACACTTTCTTCTGCTCTTATTTGAACTCATAGGCAAAACAGATATAAGGGCAGAAGCATCTTCCCAGTTCACCCCATGCAGCATCACATTTTGTATACCAATGGATACACCCAGGAAAAGGGCAACATGTCTCCTTCTTGGTTCACATGCTAGAGCCTGAAACAGATACTTTTATGGTCAAAAGGGATTTTATACCAATAATAGACAGAAGCCAAGAACTAAGCAATGTGGTCAACTTATCAAATCAGGTAGGAGTAATGCATTGAGTATGGTATATCCAGAAGCATGAGGCCTCTCCACAGTTGAGCCTGTGAAACTCAAAAAATACCATTTAGCACCTCTAAAAATACCATAGCAAAACAGACACACAATACCCATTATAGACATTCCAACCTACCAAGGAATGTACTAGAAGGGAGAAGTTTACCAGTCCCATGCAATTTTGAAATAAATTGCAAACTGCATCTGGGTTAAGGCTTTGGAATAATCTACAGTGACCCAAACCTGTGCCCACTGGTATCACAAGGCTCTATCTCATTCTTCCTTTTCTATGAAAAGTACTATAAATATACAACTAAGTAATTTTATTAGCCAGGTTCTCGCTTATACAACACCAAAGATTCAAAAACCTAACATGGCCTCTGTTCCAAGGATGAGAATGTCAACAGCTTTGGGGGCCATTGTTCTGTCTAATTATCTCAGTCCTTATCAGTCTGAGTTTGGTTATTACCTTAATATGTTGGTAGGAAAGACTCAGAACTTGAGTTACAGTCCCAAAGCTGGGTGCATGGAATCCATCTAGTTCTGTAGCTTATGTTTATTAATACCCCTGTCTTATACACACCCAAGTCACATTTTTTTCCAATGTACCTTTACATAGTTCTGAAAGGCATGGGCTTTACCAGTGCTTCTGCTCATGAGAAGGTTTAAACATGTATACACATCTCTAGTTGCTACCTATTCTGAGTACCTTGTTCTTCTTGGGCTAAATCATGCAGTGAAAACAGGAGCTGTCCCTCGGGTCCAAGAAGATTCTGCCCTTAGTGGAAGATAAAATGAATAGACATCTGAATACACAGAGGGAAGATAGAACACACTGCTCAAATATAATTTGTGCAAAGCAATCATTTTGTTGAAAGTCAATCTCCTGAGCCACTGTTTTTATTAGTATTCTTGGTACACACTAAGAGAGTTCTTGGAAACTTTTATAGGTTATATAAGATATTTTCCAGTTTATTCATAATTTTACTTACAATTTTTTCTTGAAAATTGCTTTTTTTGTTTTTTTGAAATAATAAAAACTAAATGTTAGAAGTAAACTGATTTTATCACTAGCAAAATTACCATGCCACAGCTCATAGCATTTACACAGTGAGAGAAATTATAAAACATAAACTGATGTTGAAAAAAATTTCAACTGACATTTAAATTTTTTAAAACATTGAAAATTAAACAAATAGATAAAACTTTTAAATTAGAAATTTTGAAGAAGAAAAAATGCTACCTGAAAATGAATACTTCATTTTTTTATTTTTAAAAATTGTCTTGATTTTTATCATGAAAATAATTATTGCTCATATAGGAAAATCAGAAAGATAGGTAAGCAGAGTATATAAATGTATAATCCTGGATGACTTTTATTTACACCTTGATAAACCTTTTTAAGATCCTATTCTATATTCTAATTATAAATATATATGCACACATACATAATACTTATGTAATTTTCATTAGACTCATACTTTATATTATTTTGCAACCTAAAATCTATCACAAATGGTTTATGTCAAGACAGAGATTTCTAAAGCATAGTTTTTAAGGACCACACTACATTCCATTATATTGACAAGCTATAATTTTGTTTAATTGATTTCTTACTTTGCTTACACCATTTGAGAAATACTACAGAGTATGTGTAATTGCTAGAAAATGATTTAGTAGCAAAATCTTAGAGCATTTAAAATCTGAAAATGTACAAAATTACTTAAAGGTTCATGTGTCATGAAACCTCACTTAGCAGTAAACTGACACTACTGATAGGTAGGGGGGAAACCAAGGAACAGCGTAGAGTAACCTTTGACCTAATCTTTTTGCCAATTTTACTTGCTCATTTTTCCCATTAAACTGTTTTAACAAAATTTTTTTTTAAACTGAGACTGTTTTTGGTGAAGAAGTCCTGTGGTTACTCATTTCATCACATGGTTTTTCATCAAAGTTAAAATTAGTGCTGGCAAATGTGCCTTTGATGAGAAGGATAAAAATTTTCTGCTAATCCAAGACAGAAAATGAAAGAGTTTAATATAACCAGATGAGGAAGGAAAACAGGGAATAAGATTATTGATTACCAAATATCATAATTTTTCTGAAAAGTCATTATTACTCAGAAATATTAAAATAGTACTGTCATTCGTATTCAGAGTCTTCATTGTATATTCGTAAGTGAGATATTTCCAAACCAAACTCATTCATGTTGGCTCCCAAATGCTGGCAGCAATAATATTGTCCTAATCCAAATTATGAATTGATCTCAATGAGTCATCTGTCCTGAAATTTTAAGGACACATTGTGACTTTCAAAATTAGAGGCCTTTGAACTGTGTAGCTCCAGATTAATGCAGCAAGCACCATCTGTATTGAAGTGAGTTCTAAGTAGCTGACTGCCCTCCTTGTTAGTTAAAATATGCCGAACAGGTTAAGGTCTCTTCTAATTCTACTAGAAATACACACACTCCACCATCTTTAAAACCTTTGAGAAGCAAATCATTTTCTGTAAATATCAATAATCAAATTCTCACAGAATGATAAATTCAGCATCCCTCCTAGATTCTAAATACAGATTACTTATGGAAATTTAATCCATAAAGTTCAGTAGAACCTTACTTGGTGAGATTAAAATTTCATTGATTAAATTCTAAGAAATGACCAATTTTAAAAATTCTTTTATATGAACATTGTGTTTCCATGCACTTGCAGATAGTTTTCACATGCTAGGCACTAGGGATATGAAAATGAGAAAAATAAAACTTTGAACAGTGTCTCTGGGATTCAGGGCAGTACCTGGCACATAGCACATGTCCAATAATAATGGAAAGGGAAGAGAAGGGAAGGGAAGGGAGGGAGAGAGGGAAGGAGGGAGAAAGGGAGGGAGAGGGAAGAGAGAGAGGAAAGACAGATGATGAGCAAGTTGTCTTCCCTTAATAAGAGACAAATCTTCGCACCTAAACATACAAAATCTGAGAAAGTTATTTTTCCTTCTGGAGCCTCAATTTCCTTGACAATGAATCCAAGATTTGGGTCCTACTTCGGCATAAAGTTCAAGGATGCCATAAATAGCACTTTACCCACAAAAGTGGTCCTATAATTTTCCCAGCTGTCTTTTGTGCACATAGGCCCTTGTGGCAGGATCTCAGCTCACCTTTCTCTCTGCTCAGTCCCTGCACTAAGAAGCTATCAAACCCGAGGATCATCACCTTTTCTTCCCATCCCTTGTCCTAAAGATAAATAGTGCTCACTCTTTCTAGGCTTTTCTTGGCCTTCCCTTTCACCCTGGAGGAAAAGGAAAGTAACCAGTTAAGCTGAGCCTAGCTACACAGAATAGCACATGGAGCCCTAAGTTAGATATAAACTGAAATGCAAGAATTTCTCAGAGAAATGGATGCTTGGGTGGCTTAGCTGTGTCATATTCATAGTTAGCTGTTACATGAGCCACTCTGAAAACCTCAGTTAGATCTAGGTAAATGATTGGATTCCAGGATGTAACAGAAGAAAAATAGAACATTCTGATCTATCTTGCTGGGTGATGAGTGTTAAGACAGTTCATATTGCTTTGCTGTTTGGACTTTGCTGCTGCCTTCTGGTCTCCCATTAAAAACTTTTGTATGACAATTGCTACCTTTTGCTTTTTCAAAAAGTCACAGAACCTATTTGACCAATAGATCACCTCCTAAAAGGCTACAACTTCTCTTTTAAATATTGCATTAATCGTTTATATGTTGCACACAGTGCATTATGAGCTTGGTACCAATGTTTTTTTTCCTCTTGGCTCTTTACTTCTTCTCTTGTTGTTACAGAAAAGCCAAATCAATACTTCATGATGGACACTTATGTCATTCTTCGAGGGTTTCAAAGATGCTCCTATGTTCCCACTAGTCATTCCATGTCCTAGGCCACAGAGGCATCAACTCACCTCTCTCAATCACAGCACCAAAGTCATGGTCCATCTTACTGTGTGCATCAGCTGAGATTTCAAGAATGACAAACAGCTGAAGAGATTCTCTCCAGACCTACATTCAATCCAGCTTTCTCACATCAGCTGTGCGGCCAAGGCAAAGTCACTTAGCCCCTGTGCGTTCTTCCCAATTTGAGGGAGTTGTAAAGTCTGAAATTCTGTGATCACGAGACTGTTTACTGTCCACAACATATTAGACCAACATTAAGAGAGAGGAAGCAGGGGGATGATATATCATGGCCAAAGATAGTGTTGTAAACTTATGAACTCTGATCAACTAAGGGTAACAGAGAACAATGGCAGATGTTAAGATATAGGGCACTCCTTTCTGAAATAAGACTCATATGATAAATGATCAGTTCTTAGAAGTAGATGCTGTTAGTTTATATCATGTCTTTAATTTACAAAGATATTAGGTGAACCATTCAAATCATCTAAAGTTCAATTCCCTCACCTTTAAAACAAGTGTACATATTTCCTGTTTGTGAATGGAAGGGGGGGCACAGTTGTAACTGTGAGAAATATTCACCAGTGTGACCCTGTCTGACCAGCCATATCATGATTCATCGATCACGTGAGTCAGTGCTTCCACCCTGAGACTTCCTGTGCCACTGCTGGTGTCTTTATTTTCTTGGGCATGTGAATGGGTTTGTGAGGTTGAGAAGTATAAGGCTGGCATATAATTTCCAGCCTACATGCCCTGCAGAGTTGCTGTGAGGACCAAATCTCACTGATAGGCATGAACAATCTGTCACATCTTCAAAGAGCTTCTCTATGTGACATCTATTTTTGGCATCCTAACTGGTGAATGAGCCATTTTATTACTTTATTAGTATCCTTTTATCCATAAGAAGACTGAGAATTTGACTAGTTTAATTAAACAAGGGAAGCTATATTTTCAACCTAGATTTTAATCATGTCCTATAGTTCATTTATGGTCTATTTTTTTCATTACATACCTACACCTTTGAGAAAAAAAAACTGCAGGGTATATTGTAAAGAGTTATAGAAATGTAAGTCACTGTTGTTGTGAGAAGGGCAAGTTCTGAGGAAGACGTCATATAGTTGTAAATTATTGCATAATATATTAGATTGGTTTTCCACTGTTAGATTTGTTATTTCTTTCCTATTGAAGACAGAGGCAAACTTAACTATAAAAACAGGGAGAAGTCAGAGTTTTGAATGCCACCTGCTAAAGGAATTTGAAAACCCAGAACTGGTTATTCTATAGCTGAAATTTTATAATGTCTGACAGATGCTTTTGGTGCTTGGACCAGGTTTGCATACAATCTTTTCTATGTCAAAACTTTCCAGCAGAAAGTACAAAGGGCCCATCTTCCCTGAGCTAAGAAATAACAATGAGTAGCCACCAGCAGAATGGAGATGAATTTTTACTGAACGACTCCCTCCTTCTTAGCACTCAGGTGATCACTCGGTCAGGACAGGAACTGTTACCACAGTCAGGCTCACTGACCTTCCTTACCTGCCTAAGAAGCACAAGACAGTTCCATGTGCAAAGTAATTCACACAGTAAATGAAAGTTACCCAAGCTTTCTGCAGTTGTTTATCATTTTTAACATTATAAATAAATATGGTACATTGTCCTTCTTCTTTATTCAAAGCTGTGTTCATAGTTAGTGTTTTTATACAAATACTACTTTAGGTATATACTGAAGGACATTTGAATTCACAGGACAATAAATGTGTTCTATCTTCCTGTGGTATCAACTTTTGAGTTTTGTCTTCTTTCTCATGATTATACTATGACCACTTTACCACAGGATATTTTCTACATTCCAAAAAGATTTTCTCATGAGATTTTTTTCAGGTAACTAAGAAAAGAAGCTCACCTCAACCAACTTGTGCATTCCCTTTACGAGTTAGAATTACATGTCATTGCCATCCTTAAAGAGAATTTGAAAAAGTATGGCAGAGTTTCAGTCTTTGAAAGAATTAAACAAAGTTTTTAAATAGTCTTGTAAAGGTTCTTCTTTATATAATGGGTTAACAACTAGTTGGTTTACTACATTTTTCATCTGTGACTTCAAAGTGTATAATGGATCAAAATCACATATGCTAAAAATCTCTAATGAAGTTCTACCCTAAAATGGTTGAGTAGGTTCTGAATTAGTGGCTCAAAATTGATTAGCTGTTCAGATTTCTCCTAACTGATCTTAGATTAGCTCTGGATTTAATCATTGCCCCAACTCCTGAAAAACATATCTCTGATTCAAGATGTAGATTTTCTTCATAGAAAATGCCTCATTAATTAATAACCACCTAAAAGAATGAAACCCCTTATTATAGAGATAATAGACCATCTCTTGTAGTGGTTCTAAACAAAGAAACAGCCCTTATATAATTATTACAAGCTCAAAGGTTAAAGAGAAAATTAATTATACATGTGCCCAGAAACTGTGTGTAGGAATCAGGGTTGCTTGGTGATATAGGGAGACACTGGAAGGCTCAGGAAAATTTGCATTACTCTTACTACTAGAACAAGAACCAAAGAAAATTACACACGGAAGGAAGGAAGGAAGGAAGGAAGGAAGGAAGGA
>PVIC010017791.1:0-32293 GCA_004025085.1 Thryonomys swinderianus
CAACTGTTGTCCTGCTCCATTTAAAAGTTATGTGGAGGGAGGGGAGTAGTTTTAATTTTAGCAAGACAAACTCTTTCAGTTGTTTTGTGTTTTTCACTTCAGATTTTTATAATAAATTTATAGGGTGCCCGGAGGGCAGCCCCATTTACATCACGAGGGCCACTTGTGCCAACCCACTGGGGACAGACCACTCGGTTCTGCCTCGAAGCTGCCTGCAACCAGAAGAGCTCAAGAGATACTTCCCAGTATAAATAGAGACGTCCTGGGGGCACCATGCCAACGCGTGCTAGAGGGTCTCCTGGCACACTTGGAGGGGAAAACAATGATTCTCATATCCCCAAGATGAGAGAAAATATTCTTGTGCTATCTGGTTCCTCAGCACTCGGTGGAAACATTAACAGTTGGAAAGGTCAATTGCATAGTTGCAAACAATTAAACAGTTAAATAGTGATTTTTTAGAAACATTTGCTTTTGTGCTAAGAGTATAAGAATAATTGTTTAAAAGGAAAGATCACATAAAATACTAGTAGATCATTATAGACAAGGCTGCATATACACATTCTCTTATAAGGTTATTATTCTTACCAATTTTTAAAATGTTGTCAACTAAGTGACTGTTATAACTTGTTAACTTACCAAAGTCCAAACATCACATTACCTAATATTTAAACTATGCATCAGGCTATGTCACCAATCTTTTGTGATATCAATTAAGTTTAAAGATGCATTTAAAACAGCAATTTTGTTTTCTTTAGGAAGAAAAAAGACTTGGTCAGTCTGCAACAATTTTCAGAGCTTTTCCACTTTCTTCTACACCCTCCACCTCCTTATATAACAAGGCTAAGCCCAAGCAGGTTCTGTGGCTGTTGATATTCTTTACCCTCCTGCTTAATTGGGGGTTTGGTAGATACCTCAATCACCTCTTAATTTTGAGTGTTAGTTTGTGTTTTTTGGCTTTACTGTAGTTATTATTTTCACCCTTTTTATGTTGGAATTTCGGGAACTTTAAACCAACCAATCATTGCTAATGTTTTCCTGTCATTTCCCCTTACATGTCTTTGTAACACTTCCATTTTGCCTACTCAAAAATGGAAAGACAATTGGATGATCTCCTAATATCATTTTCAACTCAGAAGATCTGTAACTGTATAGGTAACTTTGTTTTAACTCAATTAAATGAATAATTGTTCAGGAAGGAATACATGAGGTAGTATTACACTATTATGTATTCAGTTTTTATAGGTCTATGATTAACCTACCATATGCTATAACTTATCCTTTGATTAAATATACATTTTTGTATCCATGCACCCATTCTCCTGCTAACACACAACATAGCCTCTATCATGTATTAGCTTTATTTCTACGGGAAGTTTGCTATGTTGTTTGAAATTACAAATTATCATATGATTAATAGCATTTCTCAGATGTGTAATCACCTAAGCAGATTGGAACTTGCAGGAGAAATGTGAGTATTATAAAGATTGTCTTGGTTTAGTTTAGTTTAGTTTTTGATCTAGATAAAGGATTACAGCTTTTTGACAAAGAGAATTTCTTGTCCGCTGCTGCAATGTCATACCAAACAAGTGCTTGAGGTGTTTCTAAAATTTAATAATTGGCCCAAAGAAAGCCAGTTGTTCTCAACAGTTGGGTAGTAGCAGGACTCTTTATAAAGAGTTGGAAGAAATGAAAAATAAATCTAGGCTTCTGGTACATCACTGAGGAATCTTATCTACAGCAACGTGGTAAGTTTCAGTGGTACTGAGTGGCCTTGTGTAGGCACTGCCCGCTCTGCTCTGTGGAAGGAGTTCAGGTCCTGGACTTGGAAATCACCTGTGGGCACAGCTTCTGGTCTACTTGAGGGTAGTCTGTTTCCAGTCTGTTCTTTGTTCTAGTTATTTTCTTTCGTGGATCTCAGCTAAAAGTCTGAAGGTGTTTATCAGACCTCTTATTTTTGATAAAATTGAACTCAAATTTTTGTTCTTAATGATGTGATAATTAACTGAGGACTCTATTTCATTTTTCACTTCTATCTGCAGGTTTCTGTCTGTTTTTTTTTTTTTTTTTTGTCTTCTTAGTCTGCACAACTTAAGAATCTGCATGTCTTACTGGGGAGATATTCCAAGAGATGTCAGGTTGCAGGAGAGTCTCTCTCTCTTCCTCCTTCCTTTCTCCCTGTGTCTATCTGTCCATTTAGAAGATTAATTATGGAAATTAATTCATAATATGATCACAGAGGCTAAGAAGCTGCAGAGCCTGCTGTTGAGCTGGAGAACAGGAAAGCTAATGGTGATGCAATTCAATCTCAACATGAACACCTGAGACCAAAAGGGTCCATGGTACACACACACACACACACACACACACACACACACACACACACACGTGCGCGTGCCTAGAACTGAGCTAGAGTGTTAGCAGTGTAAGTCCTGGAGTTTGGAAGCCTGAGAACTAGAAACTCTGATGCCCACCAGCAGAAGAGGAATAGCCTGAGAGAAAGAAAGAGAAAGAGAGAGAGAGAGACAGACAGACAGACAGACAGAGACAGAGACAGACAGGGACTGAGACACTCAGACAGAGAGACAGAGTTAGAGGCAGAGACAGAGAAATGAATCCATTCTCCCTCTATCTTCTGCTTCTATTTAGTGCCTCTGTGGATTTTCTTTACCGGGCCTCGTAATTCAAGAGGGTATAAAAGTATATGGCTCTTGGAGGCATCTTGATATTAACTATAACATCCTGATATTTTGATAGTGGACCTGCTACACGGGTCTTTTAACTGTTAACCTTTTGCTCTCTCCTTTCCACGTCTTTGTCTTTTCCCTTGGGCCAGTCTATTCAGAGATCTTCCAGTCTTTTGTCTTTGGGGCTGAAATGTCATTGTCAGTGTTCAGGAAGCCAAGAGGCAGCCGGGCTGAGGGAAGCTTTGGAGAATAGGGCTTCCACTCTGTGCTGCTGCTTCTCACTGGCTGCAAGGCCCGGGCTACCAATGCTTCTCCTGGCCCTCGGTACAGAGCTTCCTGAGTTCACCCTCGGGGAGAGTAAACCTCATCTTTCTCACAGGCGGTGGCAGAGGAGAAATAAGCCTGGTGTTTTCACTTCTTCCCCACACCCAGCATTCACAGATACTCGACATAACCAGTTCATGAAATGCCTTGGGACGTGTGGCACAGGTGGACTGTGGACTGAGATTCCTTCAGGTTTCAGATATGTTGAGACACTTCGCCCACTTACTTTTCAAAGTTTGAAATCCTCTGTCCTCCATCTACTAAGTGTTTTTCTTGCACTTTTGGTGTCCTTTTGAATTGATGTTTAATTTTTTTCTTTTCTTCTTTTATAAATTTAGAATTTTAGAGGAAGAAACATTCCAGGTGTGTTCAATTTACCATGCTTAAGAGGAGGTGTAGGTAGATACATCATTAGACATTCCTCAGCAGGTATTAATGTAGATGAAGAAAATGTTGAAGTAACAGTAAATAACAGAGTTAGAATTAAGACTCAGTCTATTTGGCGCCAAAGCCTGCTTTACAGAAGAGTTTGTTTTAAAGCTTTGAAGTTTCCATGTTTTACTCACAAGTGTGATAAATCTACTCTTTTTCAAAACTAAGTCAAACATAAAATGAAAAATTTCCACAATGTGCACTTCCTTTATGTAGCAGTAAATTCTTACATGTTAATGATAGTACAATGAATTATATTTTTTTGGAAATTGATTGTAATTTTATTAATGTTTTTATTATAGCCTTGTTTTGTGTTTGAAATTACTAAATCTAAACTCTAGAGAAATTATTTTTTAACTAAACTCTCTGTCAGAATTATGTTCCATAATATACTATATTTCTTTTATTTAATAGAGAACAAAGTTCCCTGCTTAACTTTTGAAATATTCTTCACTAAAGCCTGAATATTTACAAATAGTTTTTTATTCTATTTCCCTTTGGGCTGTTCCAGAATTCTCCTTTGTTTCCTTTCAACATATCATGGCTATTTCTGAAAACTCTTGGTAAAATTTCCATATATCCTTATACTCAATTGGTGATTTACTCTTTTCATGGGACGTAAGTAAGGTCTAGTGAAACAAATAACAGTTTTTTCAAAAGACAATTTACATATTTTGCAATAAATGGAACATACAATGGCTGGAAAGTTTCTGTAATAAATCTCATCTGAGAATTGTAGTACCTTATTCTTTATATTTTTCCTAAGGAATGAGAACATCCCCAGCTTTGTGGAAAAAATGTCTGCCCTGGAAAAGGGGAATGAAGACGATTGTTGTTATTTTCAAGCGTTTTTCTTCCTTGAGAGATTTGAAGGGGCGTGTCCTCCCCCCCCCTTTTTTTTTTCAGAACCGGGGATCAAACTCAGGCCCGTGGACTTGCCAAGCAGCCAGCAATACCACTGAGTCACACCCCCAGCCCCTCAGGTCCCCCTTTTGAAGTAACCATCTGCTTTCAGACAAAACCTCTGTTTGCATTTCGCACCTTACTTCTCAAAGGTTCAGTGGTTTATGTTGCAAGTACTTATAGAAAAAAAATCCAGGTAATAAGATAACTAAAACCATCCTGGAACCGTTTAATAAAATACAAAGTTTGAATCAAGAATAAATTGGACCTTGGTGAAATTATGTCCTTGGTCTTTAAATCTGTTGATCTCCTGAAGCCTCCATATTATTATTGCTTAAAAACAATAAAATGATTTTCTTTTGTTAAATGGCCATCAGAGTTTTTATGCTTATTTCTGATGTCCACTGCCTACGAGTTTTTTTTTTCAGTTTACTGAATTAGGAACTCTCAGTAGCTGTATATTCTCTGATTTGTATAGTCAGTTGACTGTACCTGCTTTTTTTTTTTTACAAAGCTACACTTCATTATTGTGTGGTGACCTTCAAGCTGTTGAATGGCATACTGGTTCTCCCAGCTCGCTTGTGAGTTTTTACAGTTAACAAAGAGGCTGCTGTGCTGATTGCCTGTGAGTATCCTCAGTAACTGTGCTTCTCCTGAAAACACATGATCTTTACTTGCATTTTAATTTTTTTTTTTTAATTTTGGAGACAGGACCTTGCTGTGTAGTTCAGGCTGGCCTTGAGCTCACCGCCTGGTCCAGGTGTGCATCACCTCTCTGGCTTTGTGTGTCACTTCTGTGGTGCATGTTCACAGTGCACTCGATGGGAGGAAGGACGGGAGAGCCCTGTGTGCCCGTGGCCTCAGTGGTCACGTGAACAGAGATGAACCTGGCTCTGCTTTTGGCATCTTAAGTACACCAGTGATATTGAGGATATTCTTGAGCAATGTCCCATTGGTACCTACAGACCAGAAGAAAGTAAGAGTTAATTAAATAAATACTCAGAAGGAAGACATCAAAGAGAGAAAGTAGTAAAATTCCAGCTGATGAAGTGATCAACTAGCAGAAAGACGTAAACTGGAGAATTTTCCAACACAGGAAAACAAGACACTCTAGAAATCACCAGAGAATACATCTGTGGTTCTGTTCTAAATCAAGTGACGTCTGCTGTTGCAAGGGCAGTTTCCAACTGCAAACAGTGGGTAAGAATTTAAAGATTATTATTAAAGTCAAGTTGAAGAAAAGTAAAAGCATAAGCAAGAAGAGCTTCAAAATGGTTTTGTTTCTAGGGCTTTTAAAGAGAACAAAATAATAGCAAAGAGGAATAAATCCCTGAAGAAAGGTACCAAGAAGAATAAAGATTTAAGTTACTAAATGTTAGCAAAAGAGGATCACAATGATGCTCTTAACGAGGCAGTTTTTCTACAACTGTGACATAAAAATATTTGAAGGGAATTTCTTCTTTTTGATAAGAAATTATTTTTCTCTTTGAATATATAAGTTGCGGGAAGAAAAGTTCTGGATTCAGATGTGAATGTACATAACTTGCCTCATACGGGTCTCCTGCTTGCCTTTTATCTGGTTGCTCAGGAAGAAGGAGCATGCGACTGTGCTGACATGGCTGTGAGAATTATTTTCTGTCCCCACCCCCCTGGAGGGTGAGACGCCAGCCACTGTGGGGACAGAGACAAGCTGTGGGACAGCAACTAGAAAGCCAGGGGATCAGAATAAGACATGGAGATACACAGTATAAGTTTGTGGTGACTAGTATCTCCCACATATCAGGATCCAGTAAATATCTGATGAAATAATGAAAAAAAAACCACTTAGGAATTCTGGAAGGAATTGTTCTAGTGTTGGGTACATTGAAACATAATGAAAAGAGTTACTGTTTATCAAGTTCTTTTCACACACTAAGGACCATTCTAGGAGTCTTTATATCTGGTTTGTAAAATACCTGTAGAAGCTAAATATTTTCCTCAACTTAAAGATTAAGAAATCAAGGGGTCTAGACATTAGGAATCCAGCCTGATATCTCTAACCAGTAGTGAACAAAGCCAAGAGTGGAGTTCACGTCTGTCTGGACATCTTCTTTGGGCACACCAGGGGCTATGGTCAGGAATTCATGAACCTAAAACTGAGCTCACTGTCTTCTTGCCCTGCTGTTCCTGCTCTTTCTTCCCGCCTCCTCATTCCTTCACTTTTGTTAAAGTTAATGGCACCAACATGTATTGAGGAGCCTGCCAGTGATTCTTCTTTTACAGCCTCTATGACAAATGGCATCACCAAGTCCTCGGTTTTTGCCTCTACCATGTGAACATCAATCATGAAGCGCCCCCTGGCTGGATTAGGAAAAACCCGGCATTTCAGGGAAGCACATTTCTGGGGTGTGTGTGGCTATTTCCAGATGGGATTAGCCTGCAGGGTGGCAGATCGGCGGGCGAGGGCAGAAGACCCTTCCTGATGATGGCAGTGGAACAATCCAATAGACTTGTAGTAGATGGACTGCATGACAAAGAGGGAAGTTGGTGTCTTACAGAAGCTCTGCTCTGCTTGAGAGGGCATAATTTTGCTGCTGCTGTGGACACCACACTCCATTTCTTCAGACATCCAAGGCACACTCATCCCAGCCACTCCACAAGGAGCTTCCCAGCCTCTGTCCTGTTGGGGCAATGTCCTTGATCTTTCTTCTGTAGCTTCCGTTTTCTTGGGCTCATTGGCATGGAGACAGCCACTGTGGACTCAGTGTCTTTGATCCCCTGAGCCTGCCTAGTCAATGCCCTTGCATAATTAAACACATGTTTTCCATGGATTTCTTCCCTCAAGAGAACCTGGTCAGTACATACATCTCTGGAGTTCCAACATTCTTTTTATTCTTGGGCTGCTGATGTGCTGGTCACACCTTCCTTCCCCTCTCTGTGCTGCTCCCAGGAGCCGTGGATTCCTTTTGCTTTCTCCCACCAGTGCCATCTCCAATTCTGCTTCAGCAGTGCTGATGGAGTCTTTAGCTCTGGTTAGAAGGATGGCTGCTCTGGGGAAGAGGAAATCTCTTGTTCCCGCAGTCTCATTCATGACGACGGTGAGGATGGATTGCAAACTCCTATCTCGAGCCATTTTTTTTTTTTTTGAGACAGGGTCTTGCTTTGTAGTTCAGGCTGGCCCTGAGCTCACTAGGTAGCCCAGGCAAGCCTGGAACTCAGCATTCCTCTTGTCTCTGCCTCCCGAGTGCTGGGATGACAGGTGTGAGCCACCACTCTCGGCACTGTAGTATGTGGTATTGATTGCTGGTGGGCGTGGTTCTCCACGCCCAGCATTGTATGTTGTCACCGGGATCGAACTCAGGACCTTGCACTTGCGAGGCAGACCCTGGAACCACTGAGCTAAATCTCTGGCCCATCGAGCCATTTTTGTCTTTATAGCTTTTACACTAAGGTCTCCAGCTCAGTAAATGACAGCGCCACCCGCCATCCACCCAGTGCACCTGGCTCTCTCACTCTACCCGCCAGGTGAAGTTCTCGCAGCCCTGCTTCCTCGATGGCTTTCTTTTGTGTCATTTTCCTCCTTCTAACGGCCACTGCCCTGGTCCAGTCTCCCACCTGTGCAACAGGCAATGTCACGAAGGCAGCTTTGACAGATGTCCTCTATACCCTGGTTTCTCACTTCTACTTCATTTCTTTCCACACTTATATTCATAACTATAATGCATAATTTTTCCATATCAACATCTATGAAATCAGAATGTCTTAAAATTTATTATGTATCATAGTTTAATTAACATCTTTGCTGCATATGAAAGTGTCATTTATAATTAGTGTTTCTTGAAACTAATGAGACTGACAATAGAAAAGATCATCTTTCCAGATGTGTTACCACCATACAGAGAACCCCAAATGCCAATTTGTTGTCATTAAGGTAAGGTACAGCATTCTCAGTATGTCTGCCACATCAGGCTTGCCTGCCCCTTACTTATCTTTGCAGATTCATTTTGTGCTACCCTCTGCCTTGTTATCTTTCAGCCACATTCACCTAACAAATACTTCCTGGGTGGCCACTGTGTGCCAGACACGATACTGAAATGCTAATGAGCCCAAGAAACAGACAAAGCTATGGTCATGTTGCGCTGCCTTTATCAGCTATGCACAGCCAGGTATGTGCAGGCTGGGACTGCATTATCCATCTACCAGCTTCCACTCCAGCCCTTCTTCCAGAGCCTGAGCCACACTAAGGTCTTTCTAAGTACTTAAGGGATGAATAAGTCTTGGAATTGGAAACACAGATTCAAAAATTGGGCCACCCTGAGGTATGTTCTACTCTTTGAGGATCTAATTAAAACAAAGAAGAACTGCCGTCCAATGGGACTACATGAGAAGTTTTAGGTTGACAGTTGAAGAAAATATATTGTCAAGTTCACACTAGGATGCATACATGTTGGTATTATTGGACAGATCCTTTAACCATTGTCATATTTCAGCATCCTAATTTTCATTACAGTCAATATCAATGTTTGTTTAGTAGTTTAGGTCCTCTGCTTCCACTCTGGGATTAAGGGGCCTCCTTCTCCATGGTACGAAGATAGGGTGCCTGTGAACATTTCTGTCATCTTTAAAAATATAATGTGTTTTCGTTAGAATTCAAAGCAATCATTAACTGCTTTCTTTCTTTGCTCTAGATATACATTTTTCTTCAATTATGCACACTCTAGTTCATTATGCAATTGTATGCATCTCATAATTGCCTCTCCATTCATATTAGCATAATCCTCCTCTGTGTAACCAAAGGAAAATTTGAGAGATAGTAAAAAAAAAAAAAAAAACTCTTACCCATAAAACCCTCCTAAATAAATAAAGAAAGAAGCATCAGATTAGATGGCTGAATTTCAGCTTTCTTTTTTTGGGTGATATTTCCCTAAATCCTTGGGTAAAAGAACTGCAGAATTTGAAATATTATTACCACACCCTATAGCAACAAACTATCTCAACATAGGTATAATCAAAAGGAGAATTCTTATAACTGCATTTATATTCAAAGATCTTGTGACATAAGCCAACCCCTGCAGGGGTATTATTTTCAAACATAACAGGTTGACATTATATAATTACACACTGCTGGATATTGAAATATCAGAAAAGGAAAAAGTGCTTATAGTAGTACAGCACACTATTATGAGTATTCACATTTATCCACACGTTTTTACAGAATTATTTCTAGTTACCTATTACAGACGTTAGCAAAGACTTAGTGATTTATTTAATATCAATATTAGGTTTTGACATTAATGTCTTACCAAGTGTAGGGAGGCGTGACTCTCAGATTCCCTTCCACTTGATGAAGGGCCCCAAAGTAAAGTTCTTCTCTGTTGTTCCGTGCTCAGTTTGTTAAATAGACATTTCATGTATGGCTATATAATGAGTATTTAAGATTCCACCCAATTATTCCTATAATTCACACTTCCAAACTATTTAATTTTTCCCTATTGTTCTCCCACATTATGTTTGATGATGACATTGTTTTATTTTTGTAGAAATTCCTCCTCTGAGTCCATTGTACCATCCATTTCCATTTCATACATCTTCTGTAGAAGTGATGAGGATGTGTCAGAAGTTTGATTCCTTGAATTCTTTTTTCATTAATTTAAAGGCTATTGTCCTCCCATTTAATTTCTGATTGTAACCAATTTTTATTCTTTCCTTCAAAGATCAGGTTTCTTTTTGTTTCTACTCCTTTATGGAACTGCTTTGTCTATGTGGTGCTCCTCCACGGAGTGCGGTTTCATAGACACTTAGGCCCCAGGCTTCCTGCAACTTTGTTTCTTTCTCAGTTTGGTCAGCACGATAACCCTAAGTGACCTCTTTCTATTACATTAAGTAGTACTAGTTATTAGCAGCTTTTGGATTTCTTTTCCCCTTTTCTATACCTTTTTGGTATCCTTTTTCTAAAATAGGTTACATATTATTTATAGTGTCTATATTTCCTTACTTAATATTCTTAGCAATTTTTCCTAAAGTGATTTACTTATGGACAATAGAGGGGAGAGGGGGGCAGGGAGAGAGGTACAGCAAGTGTCTGAGAGACAAATGTTTTGGGGGGGAGCATCAAAGAGATGCTGGAACATTAACTCTTTTGGAGTACAAATTAGTAAGATAAACTGGTATTACTTACAGTAAATAGAAAGCAGTTACAGTTTTCTCCAAAAAGACACATTGACGAATCAGTCTACCAATCAACCAAACAAATTCATGTTTAAATTAAGGGAGTTCAGGTTCAAGCTGGTGCATGGTCAACAAAGGTGAACCGAGGTTGTTTATGGTAGCTTGTAGTGATCCCAGAGCCCCAGGGTTTGTGAGGCTAGCCTTGGTCATTCAATAAACTTCACAGATAGAAATACTGACTTGGAAAAAATTAAAAAAGAAAGAAAAGAAAAACACCAAAACCAAAACCAAAAAATCTGCTCTCTTCGTTTGGTTGGTTTTAATGGGTTCTACTTGGACAATCTTTATTAGGGGCAACTTCACTGGCTATTAAAATTTTCAGGGTTTTTTTTTTTTGGGAGAATGCAACTGAAATCATTATCTTTCAGCAGAAGGAAAATGGGAAAACTTGTTATCGCTAAAGAGTTAGAAATAAGTGAAAATAGGCATCAAATAAAAACCAAATGCAAATACCCTGGAGATGCAATGTTCGGTTTTATTTCCCATAAAAATCTGCTCTTCACACCCTTTATTGCCTCTTTGGGGTGTTGCTGTTTTTGAATAAAAATATTACTTTAAAAACAAAACAAAATTTCTTTGCTCTAATTAGGCAAAATGAAAGCCTTCTGTTACAATTTATATTATTAAAATTTTGACATTTTCTAATGGCATAAGAGATGTTCTATTTTTAAGAAGTCCTGTATTAGAAAAGTGCTTTGAGGAGATTTCTAAGTTCTGGTGAGACTTGGGATTTTGTAGTCACTATTTGCTACAAAATTATGGTGTTATGGGCCGGAGGGTTAGCTCAGTGGTTCCGGCGCCTGCCTCACAAGCGCAAGGTCCTGAGTTCGATCCCCGGTAACCACATACAATGCTGGGCGTGGAGACTCATGCCCACCGGCAATCAATACCACATACCACAGTGCCGGGCGTGGTGGCTCACGCCTATAATCCCAGCACTTGGGAGGCAGAGACAGGAGGATTGCTGAGGTTGAGGCTCGCCTGAGCTACATAGTGAGCTCAGAGCCAGCCTGAACCACAAAGCGAGACCCTGTCTCAAAAAAAAAAAAATTATGGTGTTATAAAATAATTTTGAAAGCATTTGTTTCCATTTTAAATAGTGATTGACCTCAAAAATGACACACATCCAGAGTACTGTGACTAGTGACTCAGATTTAAGAAGATAATTATTAAAATTACACATAAAAATTGTCATTTCTGGGTAAGGGAATTTTGACTGTAATGCAGGATTTACCCATTCTCAAAACTACTCGAATAATTCTTAAACCTGAGGTTCCAAGGACCCATAGAACTGCTTAGAATGATGGGATTGTACTCAAGAGCAACAGACTTTAAAGACAGAACGATTTCTGAACAGTTGTTTCCCATTAGGCATTGGTGATAAGCCTTAGTTTGGCAAAGAACACCATCTTGGTAGGCAGTCTGAAGATTTTTTTCTTTCACAGTTTACTGATCTTTTAAGGCAGTATATCATATAGCATCTTTCTTAGCACAACATTTTTTATGCACTGGGTCTTTATTAAAAATCTTAAAACATGTAATTACACTCAGAGTTTAGCTCAAAGTCTTTTCGGAAATGTTTCTTTTTCCAAAATAGTTGCGCTTTCATTTTTTTCTTGTTTTTGGCAGTATCTGGGATCAAACTTGGGCCCTGTGTTTTGCAAGGTAGGCACGGTACCAGCAAGCTTAATTCCTAGCCCTTGCTCTTTAATTTTCTAAAAGCAATGGCTATTTTCTGTTGCAATTGTGTCTTGTTCAGCCCAAGATATTGTAGGCATGTGTTCACTGTATTCAATGAGCACTTATGATGAACAAACCTTATGTGAGTCAGTGTGGATGCAAGAGGGAAATAGCACTCCAGCCCCAAGGGAACTTTCACACTAGTGGGGAATGCTCAACTACAGAAAGATAACTACCATCAAAGAAAAAGTTATGCTTGGGATACATTGTGGACATTATGGGAGCATATAAGATGGGCTTCTTCTTTAGCCTCTGTGGGTCAGAAGAGAGAGTAGGGTTCAGCCTGATAAAGCAGAAAGGAAAGTGGAAAGTTTGGGAAACAAAAAATTTCTCATACAGTTTGCCCCTGCCTCCCCTCCAAGGGGCTCATGCCTAATGAGCACAGTCTCTACCACTGAGCTGCACCCCAGCCCAGGACATACTCTAAAACTGACGAGGTTTCTCCTCTTTATGAAAGAGTTAGTTAAACCTGATACCTCCATATGGAGACACAGGAAGCTTTCTACTAGAAATAGCAACTTGGATACACAGACAGCCTAATCACTTGAGTACAACAGAACAGGTTGCTCATGGTTGGTAGATTTGGTCATTAAGAAATTGCTCTACAGCTAGGCATGGTGGCTCCTGTCTGTAACCCCAGCAGTGTGCAGCCTGAGGCAGGAGGATCTCAACTTCAAGCCCAGCCTGGAAACTTTAGTGAGAACTTGTTTAAAGAAAAGAAAAAATTAGAAAAAGGGGCTTGGGATGGAGCTCATTGCAAAGGCTTTCAATTCCTATTACTGAAGAAGGAAAAAAAATAGAAAAATGAAAAAAAAAAAAACCCCTGCAATTTGGAAGGGATATAGTTATTAACATCTAAGATGTTTTTGACTATAAATAATGACAAAAGAAAAACAATTTAAGTTGGCTAAACAATGTGAAGTTAATTCCACTGATTTCCAAGAGAAAGGTAGGCTTCCTGATGCACCACCACCGGGGTGAAGGCTCCAAGGACCCAGATTCTTGTCCCCAGACTCTGCCATGTTCAGCTTTGTCCTTTGCCCATTTTCCCTTTGCTATGACTTAGATCTGCTACATTTCTCACAGTCTCATGTATTTGGAGATGGGGCCTGGAAGGGGTGGAAGTTACTGGGGACACAACTAAGGGGTGTATTCTTGTACCCGGAGCCTCTCTGTTTCTCTGCTTCCTGGCTGCCATGGCTGGAGCAGCTTTCTGCCGCCCATGCCTTCCTACCTTGCTGCTTCTTCCTCGGGCCAGCTGACCATGCACTGAATCCCCTGAAAGAGGAGCCGTGATACATACACTTCAGCTCCTTTAAGGACTGGGTGTCAGACATTTTGTTGTAGCAAAAGGAAACCTGACTATCCACCTTGTGGCTGCCACAAGGACAATCACGGAGATATGATTTCTTTTCCTTTTTGGTCTCTTTCTTATTTTAAAAAAAATTCCTTTTGTTTTTAGTTAACAAATCATTGTATACATTTATGGGGTACAGTGATAGCTTGGTATATATTTATGGTGTGGAATGATCAAATCAGGCTAATTAACATATCAATTTTTGTGGTGGAACCATTAGAATCTAATCTTTTTTTTTTTTTTTTTTGAGACAGGGTCTCGCTTTGTAGTTCAGGCTGGCTCTGAGCTCACTGTGTAGTCCAGGCAAGCCTGGAACTCAGCAATCCTCCTGTCTCTGCCTCCTGGGTGCTGGGATGACAGGCATGAGCCACCATGCCCGGCACTGTGGGGTGTGGTATTGATGGCTGGTGGACGTGAGTCTCCACACCCAGCACTGTATGAGATTACCGGGGATTGAACTCAGGACCTTGTGCTTGCGAGCAGGCGCTGGAACCACTGAGCTAACCCTCCAGCCCCTAGAATCTAATCTTTAAGCAATTGTGAAATACAGATGACATTAACCATAGTCATCCTATCACATGATAGGTCACTAAAGATGATTTCTCCTGTCTAGCTGAAGGTTTATACTCTGGTCAACTCTTCCCTTTGCCCATACACTTCTCTCTCTCTCTTGAGGCTTCTGTAAGCATCACTCTGCTTTACTACTGTACGTATGACCTTTTCAGATTCCACATATAAGTGAGATTATATGGGCTCCCCACTCATACCCACAGGGCAGAGTGAAGTAGGGAATCAAGTCATTCCTTTCAGTCTGCAGGTCTGACTTAGGACTTGCCCTACTATGAACCAAGAGTGGGAGTTATATAATGGTTTATGTGCTCAGTGGAATTAGGGTACCAGTACACTTTCATTATGATGATGATGATGACAATGTTATTATTGTTGCAGAACTGGAGAGTGAACTCAGGATGTTTGCACTGAGCTACATCTGCAGGCTTTTTAAAAATTAAAAAAATAGCTCAGTGGTTCCAGCACCTGTCTAGCAAGTGTAAGGTCCCTGGTTCGATCCCTGGTAACCACATACAACAATACTGGGTGTGGTGACTCACACCTATGGGCAATCAATACCACATTCCACAAATGCTGGGCTTGGTAGCTCATGCCTATAATCCCAGCACTCCGGAGCCAGAGGTAGGAGGATTGCTGAGTTCGAGGCTTACCTGAGCTATAGCGAGCTCAGGGCCAGCCTGAACTACAAAGCGAGACCCTGTCTCTGTCTCTGTCTCTGTCTCTCTCTCTCTTTCTCTCTCTCTCTCTCTCTTTATATATATATATATATATATATATATATATATATATATATATATATATGTAAAGTTTTAATTTTGGAACTGGATCTTGCTAAGTCATTAAGTTGTTCAGGCTGGGTTTGAAGTTATGATTTTCCTGCCTTAGCCTCCTGGAGTATGGTTGTGTGTCACCGTGACTGGTACAGTGAGAGAGGATATGTGGTTAGGTTTTTCTTTCTGAGTCTTGGAGAAGAGGCAGAGGTACCTAAGGAAAATCATAGTTCTGGTGGGAAGAGTGGAGAGAAACAGATATGGGATAGGCCAATAATCATGACCAAGTTTCTCACTATTAAATTCAAATGGAAGCAGTTGCTTGACTAGAGGGAAAAATGCTCCCAAGTCCTTGGGGGGGGGGAAGGGCTCAATTGTAATGGGTTCTGTCTCTGAACTGTTGTGTGGATTGGTTACGGGGAGAGACGAGGTAAGTGTGGAGTTGTGCAAACTGCCGTTTTATCTTTCCTTCCTGAATTGTACTTTTGAATTTCTACATTGGTTTCTGTGGTCCACATTTACCATAGAGTAGAAAGAAATTGCAGGCATTTGTTTTGCTGTAAAAGTATTTTTAGATGTTTTGTGGGCTGTGTATCAATTACTATATAACATAGAATTATGAAGGAATGTGCAAAATATATTTAGAAACCTTTGATAATATTTTAGGAACATTTGATTCTGACACATGGTATGTAATTTATAGAGATGCAGGTTACATCATCAAAAGGTTGCATATTGGGAAATGTACAAAAAAATCCTTAACAAAAATACCTTCTTAAAACACAGACTGAGGAATATTCGCTCAGAAGAAAATATGCCATGATTGCTCAGGTTTTCCTTTTTCTTCCTCGTATTTCCTTCCTATCCTTCCTCTGTAAGTACAGTTTTGCGGCTTCTCATCCCGACACACAGATGAGTGGGTTAGAAGGAGCGAGTGCCAGTTGGACGGTTGACCTTTATTGTTTATTCAGGGCTCTTTTTTCCCTCCGGCCACTCCAGGTGGAGAGCTTTGCTTGCCAGAGGCTGAACACAGATAAACATATTCCCTCATGAACGTGGCAGAGGACGGAGGCAGAAAGCAAAGCAGAAGGTTTGTTTTTGCGAGTTCATTCAGAGCAACCTATGGATGAATAGAGGGAGAGTAAAACTAATCTCTTCAAAGAATAATTTCCAGCTAATATTTGCAGAGTGATGTGTTTTTCAAAATGTTTTGGGATACACTCTCGAAAACGATGGAGTGGCTTTTGCAAGAGGGGTGGTTGTTAATATCATAACTATTTACAGATTAGGAAGCCAAGCTATAGAGAAGTTAAATCCATCTTAAATAGGACATCCAGGTTCAGGAAGTCAAGCGTCTCGTTCCTTTCCTCCATGTGTGTTTTCTAGTAAAACATCTCGTGATTTTCTCCTTTTAACTTTAAAGAAGGAGAACACACAAAATATAAAGAAAACAAAAGAGAAAACAGGGCTAGTGGAAAACAGTAACAAAGCTCCTGGGATCCTAAGCCCAAAATGGACCAAACTCTAAAGAACCTACATTTGCTGGATCATATACTCTGGAGAGAAGCAGCTGTGAAGTGGGCACAGGGGGACTTAAAATATATGACGATCTGAAATAAAATATTTGCATTTTTTGCTCTTGTTTTCCCATCAGGCAGGGGATCAACCTGTCCAGCCATGGTCAACCCCCCTCCCGGTGCTTAGTCTGCTTTTGCTTCTGCGTTCTTACCTTCCAGCCCCACACAGAGTGCTCTTCTCAGGTGCGCGAAGCTTCCACTCAAGGCCTGAAGCTTGTTAATGGGCCTTGCACAGTATTTGGAGGGAATCCATTCAGGAAAACACAATAGCGGGAAAGTACAATTGGGAGTCCTTGAAACTATATATGTCACATGGTGGTTACCCATTCCTGGAATGCCCCCAGATACCATCTTAAGAACTCGGTGATTGACACATAGTTGGCCCACAACAAATAGCCACAGATAACTACTGAGTTTGCTGCTGGAGTGACTGTTAGGAGATTCTGTGCTTGCTGAATACAAAATAGATCTTTGAGTATGGTCTACTCTTTGACAGCTGCTGATAACATCTGAGAGACAATTTAATTCGTCTGCAACTAGAGTAGCAGAAAATAAAAAAGCAAACAGGCTCCATCACTAGCCCTGTCTATTTGATGCATATCAATAAATATGGATGAAACACCTGAAGGAACACATGAATGCCTAGTTAGCAAATTTGCCAAGTATGCAGACAATGGGTATACTGCATGATTATGTTTGTTGAAAATAAAAAAGAAAGACACATAAATAGGACCAGGGAGAATGAAGATTCAGTGATGGCACTGCATAATGCTCATAAAGCATCTTTCATCTGGAGAGCTGAGAGCATTTTAAAAGTGTCCTTATGACACCCTTCTTGTGCTGGTAGGTGGTGAAGAAATATCAACTCCATTTTCATTACAGAGCACACGGGAAGGAAGGTTGAAAAGTTAAGAGAACTGCTCATTGTCTTGTTCTCCAGGATGGAGGCTGTGTCTGTCTGTGGCAAGTGGATTGTGTCATTTGCCCCCAAACAATCTTTTTCTAGCTCTGTATAAATTAGCTACCTGGCAGAAAGAAGGCTGGAGCTGGGAGCAAAAATACTCTTCTGTGGGTGTAATTGTATTCTTGGCCAAATAGGATTTGGACTTCTTCCATGAGCAGGAATGCCTGGTGGTAGTACTAACTTTAAAACCTGGAATTGTCAACAAACAGAAGGAGCCTGGCTGAGCAGGATTGGGGAAGAAGAAATGGAGAGATGGGATAAATACACCGCGACTTGAGAGGTTTCAGTTTAACACTTCCTAAAGTGGGAAGGGTCGGGCAGGGAGTATATTATTCTCAAGTCAGGGCTCAGTTTGTTTCCTTCCTCCCTAACTACTATTCTTGTCCCTTTTTGCTCCTAGGCTGCTCCAAATGTGTCAGGAATTAGAATGGGGAGCAGGTAGAATCCAGAACTTATTTGCAAAAGTTAGAAGTATTAGCGACATTCCTCCTCCCTTCTGGTATCTTCTGGGGAAACTCCTCAGGTCATGTCACCTTTTCCTTCTCGCCCATCTTACTACCAGCTGGTCTAGTGAAACAGTTCCTGCTTTTGTTCAGGTAAGCCAGATGTGTTCCAGGTGTGGCTTCTTCTCTTGGGTATTTTTTCCCACAAAGATCCATTAGGAAAATACTAATCATTGTTCATTTCATTTCTCTGAGTAATTAATGCAAGGTAAGTATTACATCTTGGGAGCAAATCTCTCCTACTCCTTCCCCACAGTTGTCATGGATTTCAGGTCTGTTTTCAATTATGCAAGAGTGACAACATTTTAGACAGGCCAGTCCTAGTTCTTTCCAATTACTGGAGGAGATTGGTTTGATAGAAGCAGCCCCTAAGGAAGGAGAAGCTGGATGAAGTTTTATAACTCACACCTTGCTCCGACGGCCTCACTCTCCTCATTTCATGTCAGAGCTGACAGACTGAAGGAAGGGCAGTCATTTCCATGCTGCTAGTTGGTTTGCTGCCTGGTGAATGGCCTGTGAGGTGACTTTGCATGAAAGTTCTGTCACAACACAGATGATGTTGCTATTTAGGTCAACTCAGATGTTCTATTTGGGGGCATTTCAGTGAAGATGTACAGAGAAAGCGAGATATTTTGTTGGCAATAGTAGGGCTGAGTGAGCTGAAGTAACGAGTCAGCAGAAGCTATGAGCAAGCAAAAATCATGCGTGAGCGGGAGGCAAAAGACATAGCACAGAGTGTGAGAGGGCTGGCTCGGCTCTGGTGAGAGCAGAAGCGGAGGAGCTGGTGACAGAGGAGGAAACACAAGTTCCCCCGTTGAAGGTGTGAAGGCTCTGAGGCCCACCCCATCACCTCAGAGTCCTGCAGTGTTTGATCTGTTCCAGGTTCCAGAGGGGCAGTCCATGGGTAAGCTGGGGTCAATGTCAATGCATGTGCACACCATAGAGTTGCATTATTTGTGGTGATTTTAATGCACTGTACTTTTACCCACTGGGGAACTTAGGGGTCACACCAGATACTATAGTGTGTCCCTTTGTTATGGATAGAAAAAAACAATCTTTGACAATCTTGATGGCTAGAGAACCATTTCATCATAAGTCCAAAATTTTTAATCAAATATATAATCATAACACCTTTACTCTGAAATATTTTTACATAAATAAGTGGGAAAAATCATTGATATGCTTTTCCCTTTTCTTTATTGAGACACATTTGTCAGATAGTAAAAGGCACAGATATTAAGTGGCCAGTTTGATGAGTACTGATCATTGAATTCACGTGTTAAGTGTCATCACAGTCAAGATGTAAAACCCTTCTGTCATGTCTCAGTTAATCTGCCAGCTTTGAAGAGGTGATTGCTTTCTGCTACTGCCATAGATTGTTTTCCCCTATTCTAGGACATCACATAAAAAGAAGCCACAATAAATATAATTAAGTATCCTGTTTCATTTGCTCTGCATACTATTTTTTTTTTTTTGAGACAGGGTCTCGCTTTGTAGTTCAGGCTGGCCCTGAGCTCACTCTGTAGCCCAGGCAAGCCTCGAACTCAGCAATCCTCCTGTCTCTGCCTCCCAAGTGCTGGGATTATAGGCATGAGCCACCACGCCTGGCTCTGCATACTATTTTTGAGATTCATTCCTGTTGTATGTGTTTCAGAAGTCATTTCTTTTTAAAGAGTGAGTAGTATTCTTTTATAATTCATTGATTCTTTTTCCTGTTGATAGATATTTAGATCTTCTCTCATGTGCTCGCTTCGGCAGCACATATACTAGATCTTCTCTCAGTTTTTGGCTAAAAAATGTTTCTCCTTAAGTCATTTTGTGAACATATACTTTAATTTCTCTTGGGTAAATACCTAGGAGTGAAATAATTGGATAATGATGTACATGTAAATTTACCTTCATGAGACATTATCAGTGTACTTTTCATATGTAAATCTCTTCTACAAAGTGTTGAAGGATTTTGTTCATTTTAAAAGTTAGTCTTTATTGTTTAAGAGTTTCATGAAATCTGGTGCTTTTTATAAGATAAGCATACAAATATTTTTATATATATACATATTTTTGTACATGTAAATATTTTCCTCAGTCTTTAGTTTGCTTATTCATATTCTTAATGTCTTAATTTTTTTTTTTTTTTGGTGAGACAAGGTCTTGCTTTGAAGTTTAGGCTGGCCCCAAGCTCACTATGTGGCTCAGGCAAGCCTTGAACTCAGCAATCCTCCTGCCTCTGACTCTCAAGTGTTGGGATTACAGGCATGAGCCACCTTGCCTGGCACTGTGGTGCATGGTACTGATTGCTGGTGGGTGTGAGTCACCATGTCCAGCATTGTGGTATGTGGTTACCGGGGGTTGAAGTGGGGACCTTGTTCTTGCTAGGTAGACTTCAGAACCACTGAGCTAAATCCCTGGCCCCAGTGCTGTATTTTTAATGGGCAGAAATTTAAAATGTTGATAACATGAGCTTTCTTAAAAATGTCGAGACATTTATTATATGAACAAGATAACTATTTTTAGTCATCTTTGAGTAAAATATTTCAGATACCATAGGAAATCAGCTTCCCTGGTAATGCAAATAAATATATGTGCTTTATATATGTAACACACACACATGTCTAAAATGATTGGTAGTTTGGGTCAACAACATCAATTTCTTATACATTATTTATATCTGACTCAAACCGGTCTAAAATATATTTCTTTAGTTATAAAACTTTTTCAAGGCAAAAACTTTATGCCTTATATAGAATACAAATTTTCATAATAACAAACAGATCATGCATAGCTTTCAATGAATAGATTTTTATTTTTTATTATTAATTCTTTTTAAAATGTATCAAAATTAGTTTTGTTTATTCTTTGTCCTATTGATAGATACTTGGGTCCCTCCACCCCTGAGTTTTGGCTCTTTAAAATGTGAATACCCTAAAATCATTGCATCTTGAGTACACCTTTTACTTTCTCACCTAAGCAACAATTTTCCAGTTTAGAAGATCTCACTTTCTGGTTTCTAAAAGCAAGCAGGGCATGGTATGCACGGAAACTGTGTGGGCTGCTCAGCTCATGGTGCATGCGTAGTGGAGGTAACATGCTGCTGGCTAGCAAGGGCTGTGAGCCGGGAAAGTGCGGTCATCTTCAGAGCACCCTACAAATCAGTTTCTCTGAGGACCCCTTTTCTTTTTTGCAAAGATTGTGAAATGTATCAAACATCCCGATGCAGAGCGTAGGACGTGAGTAGAGTTTGGGGTTCAGGGCTAGCAAGCTAGTGTGCTAGCTGGGTGACCCCCTCAGGTCTCTGGCCACCTCCGAGCCTTCTTCTTTACATAAATTCGCACAAAGGCCTCCCTTAGTTTTCTGTATTCTTCCAAAGATCAGGCTATTAGTTGTATCAAACTACACTAACGGCTCCTAAAGCGCACAGGGGTAATACTTTGAAATTAGTATTAGACGAATCCTGGGTTCTAGAATGAAACAACAAAAACACTAACAAAACATGCGACTCCCCACAGCCTCCAGACAAGCAGGAGACGAAGAAAAAGCCACAAGCCGATGTGCTGGTATTTGAAATTTTATTAGCAGCTTTAGCTAGCACAACTACAAAAGAGGAAAAAATGTGGAAATTGTAAGGCTAGGAAAGGCAAAAGCAGTCTATGAATAAATAGCTGAAAAATTCCAAGAGAATCTATTTAAAAATACTACAAGCTTGGAAAGATAACAGAATATGAAACTAATATACAACAGTAAACTACAGTTCTTAGTAAATGAAGGGTGATTTCTGTCTTTTCTTGAGCTGGGACTGACATCTCCTGCTCTGGGACAGCAGTGCTCCTACCTCTGCAGCAGCTTTTGGGCTCTGGGAATTGCACTAGGAACTCCTGCTTCTTGGGCCTTGACACTTAGGATGAATCACACCTCTGGCCTTCGTGGGTCTCCAATATCTTGGATTTCTCAGCAAATGCAATCCCATGATAAATTTCCTGTTGTCTGTCTGTCTACCTGTCTGTCTGCCCATCCATCCATCCATCCATCCATCCATCCATCCATCCACCCACCCATCTACCTGGTTAGCTGGCTGTCTTATATCTATCTCACTGGTTCTCATTCTCTAGCGAATCCTGATTAATACGTAGAGCTTATAAATCTTGGAAACTGAGACTAAAATGATCAGGGACCTGACAGCAGAACAAGAAAGGGCATGAACATACACAACACAGGCAAGGAAACCCGTGTTTTGCTTGGACGTATCGGATGCCTAACTTTTTTTTTTTTTTTTTTGAGACAGGGTCTCACTTTGTAGTTCAGGCTGGCCCTGAGCTCACTATGTAGCCCAGGCAAGCCTTGAACTCAGCAATCCTCCTGCCTCTGCCTCCTGAGTGCTGGGATAACAGGCTTGAGCCACCACGCCCGGCCTCTGTGGTATGAGGTAGTGATTGCCAGTGGGCGTACCACGCCCAGTATTGCTGTATGTGGTTACCAGGGATTGAACCAGGGACCTTGTGCTTGCGAGGCAGGCGCTGGAACCACTGAGCCAAATCTCCGGCCCGACGGGATGCCTAACTTTACATGCAACAAGCGATAAAGGTGACTTCAAGGTGCCCTTTTCAGCTGTCAGATTTGGCAAAACCTAACAGTTTGGTAACAGTGTTGGCAGTACTGTGATGACTTTTCTACACTGCTAGAGCCAGTGTAAAATAGTACAGCTTCTACGGAGAGAATTTGTCAGTGCCTAAAAAGTGACCAGTGAGTTTACATTCTTTTCTCGCATCAGGAATCCTTTAGCTAGACCCCTACAAACCATGAGAATCTTTTTGTAGCTGTGAGGCAGTCTGCTGGGTTGGCACTCTCAGTCATATTGGCCATGGTGTGGCACTAAGTGATGGAGTTTCATTAGTTTTGGAATCTTCCTTTGTCAAGTGTAGTCTGCATGTTCCTGTGGTGACCTGCTCTTCCACTCATGAAGCATGGTCTCTCATGACAGCGAGGCCAGATTCACCATCCAGGTCCTGAGAGTAGGTGGAGCTGTCGGTGCCCATCCCCCTTGTCTGCTCCCACAGATGCAATGTCTGGCTCCTGATAGCTCCATAAATGCAGTCCAGCATATCCCATGTGGCCACCTTCTGTACATCTGGATATGCCAGGCCTTGGACCCTGCACTAGGACGACCCAGTATGAGCAGAGAAAACGTCACCATGTGAGCCACCCGTGGGCTGTCTCAGCCTCTCTCAGCCCTGAATCTTCCCATTTCCACTTCTTTTTTTAGAGAAATTTCCCATCTTAGAATGTTCCCGATGTGTTTGCTCTAAACATCATCTCAGGACATGATCGCCCAACGTTGGATTATTTTCAATGTCTGGGGAATTTAGTCCTAAATTACACCACGACAGAGTTTCCTGCAGCACACCACAGTAAAAGGCTTTTCACACCTGGCTGGGCTTCTGAAACTTACCCGGAGCTTCTAAAAATATAAATGTACAGCAACCTCCATCCCCAGAGTGTCGGACTCCAGCTCACTTTCTTATACTTGAAACTAGAAGAATATCAGGTGTGTTCTTGGAAGTTCTAAGTCTTAGATCCTGCTGTTTTGCAAGTAGTAATTAAAGTTATAACACATTTACCAGGAAAACAGTAGTGGGCAACAATGAAAATATAGAATGGAAAAAAGAATTTTTCTTTTCATAGTAAGGATTGAACCCAAGATCCTTCTACAGAGCTATGACCCCAGCCCTTTTAATCTATATAATGTATAAAATTATCACATATAAATTATAATGATATAACTATATTATAATAAATTATATATATATACATTTTAAATTTTGGAGGCAGGGTCTTATGAAGTCACTAAATTGCTACAGCTGGACTTGAACTTGTGACCACCTGCCCCAGCCTCTTAGAGCTGGGGCTGCAGGCATGTAGCACCTTCTGGTAGCTGCATGTTTTTTAAAGGAAAGAAGCTGCAGAGGCTGCACTCAGTCTTTGACATTATTTCACTGAACATTTCCGCTCTTTAGAGCTAGCTTCTCCAACATCACAATCTAGTACTCATTATTAAAATGAGGAGACTCACTGTGGCGTTTTGGCAAGGAGGAAGGAAGGAGGGGCATATGACTTAATATCTGAAAACATAGTTGCCGCACGTTTTGAAGTGGCAGCCCTTCCAGCTTTCCCAGGAACCTGTCCTCACAGTCCCGCCCTCACACCCTCTTCCTCTTGGCTGTGCCTGCTAGGATGGCCAGCAGGTAAGTCAAGAAGAAACACTTTCCTGTTTCACAGTTAACATCTTACTGGCTTTGCCAAAAGTGACTCAAAACACAACCAGAATGATTTTTTTCTTAAGATGAAGATCAAAATATCTCTCAGACTGGTTTCAGACTCCTGGCCTCATGTGACCCTCTGTCCCAGCCTTTCCTCTGCATCTAAACTTTCTCACTATTCTTGGCTAGGAACCAAAATTTAAATATTCCCAATTTTAATAAGAGAGAAGAGGAGCATATAAATCTGCTCTTCAAGTATGTAGCTGGCAACACAGTGCAAGAGAAAAATATCAAATGGTTTTCATTATTTATTTATTTTTGTGGAGACAGGATCTTGCTTTGTAGTTCAGGCTGGCCCTGAGCTCACTATGTAATCCAGGCAAGCCTCGAACTCAGCAATCCTCCTGCCTCTGCCTCTCGAGTGCTGGGATTATAGGCTTGAGCCACCAAGCCCGACATTTGTGGTATGTGGTTCTGTTTGCCAGTGGGCATGAGCCACCACACCCAGTATTGTTGTATGTGGTTACCGGGGATTGAACCATGGACTTTGAGCTTGCTAGGCAGGCAGTGGAACCACTGAGCTAAATCTCTGGCCCTCAAATGTCTTCTTAAAGTCAAGGAGAAAGATCTGAAGAAAGAATATATAACATACATGCTCATGAGAAACCTTATGGGATAAATAATTTCTTAGAAACTGAGAATGCTTTGCCCTATAACCTGAAATTGTAGAAATTTTAATGATGAACAGATTGGCTTTGTCAAAACATACTCACTTTACCTCACAATGGCAGGGTAAGCATTTTAGACCAGTTAAACTTCAGTCTACTAAATTCTTAATTTCCTTCATGTTTAAATCAACTTTGCTTTTATCTAAAAATCTATCACAAGTTTATTTTGGTTCCTTGAAAAAATGTTTTACTGTACATGTGTATGTGTGGTGTCCAGGATAAAGCCCAAGGCCTTGTGCATGCTAGGCACGTATTCTATGACTGAGCTACAACTCTAGTTCTAAAAATCAGTTTTGATTAAGGGAACTTTTAAAGACCCGTGGAAATAATTTACATGGGTTTTTAAAATAATTTTTTGAATGACACTTCTATTTCTTTTATAGTTTGCCTATCCAAAGGTAGGCAACAGTCTATTATTTCTTCCCTGGCTTATTTGCTTCTGTGTTGGTCACAGGCTGGATTTTGAGGTGTGTGTACGGTTGTATTTCCCTATTGAAAATTTCAAATTTTCTTGGCAAAAATGAGTGAATTCTCTCTTAGAACTTGTGTGAATCTTGGGGTGGAGTGTGTAGAATTATTGGCGTTCTCTTTCCCACTGTGTCGTGCTCTTCTGTGCCATTGGTTCACTTTCCTACTGTAAGCCGTGTCTAAGTAAACGATTCACACTCTAATGACAGGAGTTCCAAGACTAATTTGTTAATAGATAAAGTTCTTACTTCTCCCCTCCTCGTCCTCTTGCCCTCCTACTGGTCTCTGTAATTCATTTGCTCACTGTAAATACTATCATTGCTCTTAGATTTTTCCTTTTGTTTATCAGAAAATTAGATGGAAAGTGAAGTTACTTATAAACAAATACACATGCAACTCTGAATGATTTTTTTTTTTTGAGACAGGTCTCTCTTTGTAGTTCAGGCTGGCCCTGAGCTCACTATGTAGCCCAGGTAAGCCTTGAACTGGGCAACCCTCCTGCCTCTGCCTCCCGAGAGCTAGGATTACATGCGTGAGCCACCACGCCCGACATTGTGGTATGTGGTACTGATTGCTGGTAGGCGTGAGTCACCACGCCTGGTACTGTATGTGGTTACCAGGGATTGAATCAGGGACCTTGTGCTTGCTAGGCAGGCACTGGAACCACTGAGCTAAATCTCTGGCCCGACTCTGGATAATCTTAACAAGATGCATGCTTAGAAGACACCCATGTTCTTTAGAATATTGTGTGTTTCAGTGTACCACATGCGAAATGTGTCTCCCTATGAAGTTATACAGATTCTACTAGACTTGAGTAGCCATATTCAAGTTCTGTTTCTTGTTTTGACCACTCTTAGTAATTTCATTTATACTGAAAGTTTAAAAAATTCTAACTTCATAACAGTTGAATTCTAAATTCCAAGAATTAGAACTCATATGTGTGAACAAGTAATTGTTTTCTTTTAAAGAAGAGATAACCTGGTACATGGAGGTGGGGGAAGTTAGTCTTTAGGAGACAGATGTGTCCCGCAGCTGAAGTCCTTCCTCATGAAGCCCATTTCCATTTCTCCTATGGAGTGCTATGTCAGGGGGTCAGCGTCATTTTGTGCCATAGTGTAGCTTGTTTCATGATTCTCGTTAGCTAATTTTAACAAATGATAAAATGTGGAATCAATGATAGCACAATGAATCGGGAATGCACATGACTGGGTAAGAAAATGTGAAGATAATTAGATGATTAATTTACATATGTCAAGTTTCATGGTATTGCATTTGCTCTATTTAGCATTCCTTTTACTGTTGTCAAAATAAGACCTAAAGTTATAGAAGTTACAATTAATGTAAACTTTGAAGTTTAGTGAATATATAAGAAAATAGGATCAATTCTCATTGGAATAATGGATTAAAATCATTTTGTTCGTTTTTTCAGTTATTAATATAAAGTCTCATATTACTTTAAAGTGATATAAAGATAAAATGTAATACTGAAAAGACATTAGCATCATGACTAATTCTAAATCGCCTGCGTGATTGTTAAGATGTACAATTTCAGGCTGCTTAGTTGAAGCCATGCTGTCATCCACAGTTAGACTACACTGGCATTATAGTCGGCCCTGGCTATCGTAGTCCAAGGAGGATGCTGAGATATGAGAGTATCCAAGAGAAACTGAGGAGTAGAGTCTGAAGAGTTGTAAGAAAACCCTTGAAAGTTGTGGGAATGTTTGGTTTGCAAGCAAAAAGACCTGAGTACACAGTGGCAAGTTTTGAATATTTCGGAGACTGCATGTTGGAGAAATAGAAACTTTTGCTTTGTTTGGAACATTTGGTAGAAGGCAGAGAGAGGACCAAGGGCAGAAACAAGGAAAACCATTGCAGTAATACACAACATGGACCGGGTTTTATTCCCTAGCATTGACCAGGAGGATTCAGTCGATTGTCCAGATCAACAGACTTCTGTCGTATGCTGCTGTAGATGACATTTCCCTATTCCTGGTGCTCTGAGATATTTAATGACATAGGGTCAGATGTCAAGATGTGTGGGCATATTTTTACTTTTGGGTTTGGATTTGTTTGTTATGTATAGCATACTGTAGCTGTTAAACAGGGTCTTTGATAATTGTTTCAAAGTTACAACTACTCCTATTCACTAAGATATAAAATTTAATGGTGATGTGACAGATGAAATGTGTCATCTAGGATAGATGGCAGCATGGGTATTATGAAAGATCACCAATTACCATAAAATTTAAAATTATGTAGAGCAAACAAAACATACTTAGTGAAGACATTTTTTACCATAGTTTTTCATGCATCTGATGCTTCACAAATTCCTGTTTATGTCTTATGGATTATTCAGAGAAGCTCTTCATTTCCCAAGTCTATTTATTTTGCCTATTTAAAAAAGCGTTTTTTTATCTCTTTCCCCAATTTATGTGAATCACGATGTGGAATTACGTATCTCTTTAAGAAAATACTATGGCTACATTATATTGATTTACATTTATAATTAACAACTATAAATTAAATAACAAATATAATGCTAGCTGGCTTATCACTTTTTTCATTACTTTTTAAGTGTAACATTGACTTATTTCTTAGTTAATATTAAAACGCAGTGGCCAACTTCCTTAAATTTTTTTTTAATAAGAGGAAACAATGAAGGCAAGATGGTAATTAAAATTTTCATTTTGTGTTATTATTGAGGAAGAAGGGCTTATATTGTCTAGACACAGAAGGTCATATATGCAGCTTTTACTTCTCCAACTATTTATTTTCAAAACAATTAAGAAATAACAAAATAAGGGTACAACAGAAGGTTTAGGGATTAGGTTAAAACTTTTAACAGAGGCCTTTAGGAATTCGGTCTTTGACTGGATCGTGATTTGCAGCAATTTATCTTAACCAGGGGCAATGGGCAGATTTGCCCTTCACACCACACTTCTATTTTCCATGGTAATAGGGCCGTTCGGTGAGGCCATCTCTACATTCCATAAATATATCTGCTATTGACATAAATGGAGTGGAGCACATAAACTAGCATTCATTGCTGAAGATCTTATAATGTTTGTCACTCACCTAGTGTTCTTGTTTACCGTCTCTGTGGACACAATTGGGGTTTTGGCATTAGTCTAACTGTATGTATTTCTCTTCCTCTAAATTGTAGTCATTCCCCTGTGTATTCAGTTCTACCCCTGAGGTTATATCTTTCATTTTACATTAGCAACCCACCATTTCAAATATTTATATATTCAGGTTATCAGCTGTCTAGGGAAAAATAGTGTATTGTACACTTACCTCCTTTTTACCTACTTTTTTTTTTTATTTGAGGCCAACAGCACGGCTTCCTTTTCCAAGACTTGAAATAGGACATTTAAAAAAGTCATTCAGTAGGTGAAATGTGTACTGTTCACTGGGTCATAAGTTTTTTTTATTTAATTGAATTCTTTATTGGTACATTTTATATGCATCTCACAATCACACACAACACTGGGGAGTTTGTACCAGTATATGACACAAGTTAATTCTCATTTTTACCACATCCCTACTCACCCACACCTCCCTGAATCATAAGTTTTATTGAGACACAGTCTTTTTTTTTGTTTTTGTTTTTTTGTGGTACCGGGGATCGAACTCGGGCCCTTGGATGTCCAAGGTTGGTGCGGTACCACCTGAGCTAAATCCCCAGACCCAAATCATAAGTTTTAAGCCGTGCTGTTGGCCTCAAGGGCTCTAAAAGAACTTAATCTAAAGCATTTCAATAGTCATATGATTCAAAATAAAATAGGAATAACTACATCATAAAAATCAGTCTTCCATTACTTTTTTTGTTGTTCTTTGTGTGTGTGTTTATGAAAGGGTCTCCTCTGTAGCCAGGCTGCCTTGAACTCACTATATTTATTATCAAACTGGCATCACATTACACATACTATTTTAAAAATAATGTATCATGCAGCTATCCCCTGACTACATAGAGAATTTTCCACTCATTTTATATTAAATAATATTCCACTGTATTGATGAACTGATGACCATTGGCCAGCGAGTGATGAATATCTATTTCATTTCCAGTCTTTCACTGTGACAGTGAACAACGGCTGACTTTACATGGACATTTTGTTCCCACCTGAAAGAGGATAACTGGAGGAAAAATTCCAGGTGGGATTTGAAACATTTTGATTTTCTTGTTAAACAGACTACTATTACTTAATGATTTAAAAACACTGACTCGGTCCACACCCCCAAACTTAGGCATGTGGAATCCAAAGGACTCCATCTCCTCTGTCCAGCCTGGCATGCTTCCCTGTGGTCTCTGTCTTAAGGATGATGAGCCTCCAGAACAGAACCCTGGCTGGGTCCTGTTGCGTTTCTGCATTTCCGAACTATCTTTCTTGTCCAGAAAAGTACTTTTACAAACTGGCTCTCTGCTGCTACATGTCTCCTTGAATTACCATTTCATTGTTTAAGAACAGGTCTCTTCTAAGCATGAGAAGAGTTCTTTATTCTTTTGCTAAATTGGTCAGCCAAAGAACAGCTTTTGGTGAATAAAAGATATTCTCATTTTAGCAAATGAAGGGGAAGTTCTATTCCCTCCAGTCCAATGCAAAATGTTGTTATTCCTTAAAAATGTTCTAAGTGCTCAAAGTGCTGGAAACTGTTCAGAACATACCCCAGAACCCAGTTCCTCCCTACATTCAAAATGTTTACATTCTAAAAATGACAAGAGAGGGAAGGTTGGGAAGGTAGCTAGATCCGGAACAGATGGGCACATATGCCCTCTCTCCTTACCAAATGCAGTCCTATGGACGGCTCCACTGTTAATGTAGATTTCTCTCTACTGAGTTTTATAAGTAACTCGGCTGTGTACAGCCAAATGACTTGCAATGTGGAGATGCAGTGCCTCTTTGCTGTGCCCTGCTGTTCAAATGTTCTCAGCTTTGACAATTTATCTTGCTGGAAAATGTCTTCGGAATGTCAGTCACTTCAGCTCCCATGCTTGCCATTTGCATGTAACACACCTGCTGGTATCTTTGCTGGGGCTCTATTGTTATTTTTCTGTGGGGGTGGGGAAGGCATGATATTCCATTTACAGGCTGAAAATTCAGTGTGTGTGCTGTTTGGAAATGATTCTTGTGAGTCCGACTATTCTTACCAATTCCAGTATGACCTACAAATAAGTGTGCCGCGAGTAGGAAAATCTTAGTGTTACGTGAGCCACTTGGATGGGGGTTGGGTAGTTAGAGAATGAGGAGAAGACAAATCCGTTGTCCCTAAAGGATTAAGTCCCAAATGAGGGTACACACAGGCACGTAAGCACACAGGCTCACAAGGGAGGTCACACAAGCAAGACCACCTGTGTGAACAGGAAATAGGCATTCCAGCAACCTTTAAGTCAGAGTATGCTCGTAGTGGTCACCTCCGGTAAAGACAGAGTGGTGGGGTGACCCGAAAAGAAATAGTGATCTTTGCTTTATTTCCTTCTCTATTGTTTTGTTTAGTGAGTGTGTAATAGCTTGTTTCAATGAGCACTAAGTATATAACTACTCATTTAATTAAAAATACATGATTTAAAAAGCATTAAAATAATTTTATACAACATTTTACTGTCAGATAATTGTGCCTGTTAGTAATGAGAAACTTTCTTAAAATTAGATGAATTAATAAAGCATTTATTGCTTGATATGCTAAAATAATCAAGTAAACTACCTCAGGACTGGTTACTCCATTGACTTGAGGATCAGTTGACCCAAGGACTGAACTTCTTTCCCCTTTTCTGCTCTACTATTTCTCTCCCTGCTCATCATAATCATAATGTTCAGAAGTTTAAAATGGGAAGAGGGTATATCCTATTTCATGGCAGATTTTTCTCATATGCCTACAATCTTTTAATTTTGAAAAATTTCAAGCACTTACCCTTCACCCTACTTTAACAAGGAGTGATATTTTGCCAATCTGTTTTATAGATTTTTTTTCACAGAAGTATCTTATAACAAGCACTATATATTTTATCTGTAAATATTTCATCATGTATTTTTAGCAGCCTAAGACAAGGACAATACTTGCATTGTGTGCAAAAGCAATAATTCCTTAAACTTATTTACATGTTAGTCTTTGGTCAACATTCCCCTAACTATCTAAAAAAATCCAATAGTGGAGTTGGCCGATTGCTTTTATGGGGTGCATTTGACTAGTTCCCCTCTCCTTCACACTCCCAAATTATAGATTGTTTTGTTTTGTGAAGCTGTTTCATAGGCAGTACATGGACATCCTCGGAGGACAGGTACTGTTCCTTTGACTTGAGTGATACCAAGATTTATTTGTGCATTTGGAATTTGATAGCTTTTTCTCTATTATTTTTTTCTCTAGTATTTTAGCATTTACTGATGATTATTATTTAGATTCATTATTATCTGAAGGGGCATATTTACTAGCTGATATTCTTTTTTTTTTTTTTTTTTTTTTTTTTTTTTTTTTTTTTTTTTGCTTTTTGAGACAGAGTCTCGCTTTGTAGTTCAGGCTGGCCCTGAGCTCACTATGGTGCCCAGGCAAGCTGCCGCGAACTCAGCAAGCCTCCTGTCTCTGCCTACCGAGTGCTAGGATGACAGGCGTGAGCCACCACATCTGGCATTGTGGTATGCGGTGTTGATTGTTGGTGGGCGTGAGTCTCCATGCCCAGCATTCTATGTGGTTACTGGGGATCGAACTCAGGACCTTGTGCTTGCGAGGCAGGCGCCGGAACCACTGAGCTAACACTCCGGCCCTCTTTTTTTTTTTGAGATAGGGTCTCGCTTTGTAGTTCAGGCTGGCCCTGAGCTCAC
>PVIC010017792.1:0-32363 GCA_004025085.1 Thryonomys swinderianus
TGTCTATTGAGGAAGGTTAGAGTGAAATGGGGATAATAGATAATTTTTGGTAGGCTTGATAAAAAAAGGGTTTAAAGTTGATTTGTAATAGTTGTATAACTGATATTAGAAACCATCAAGTTGTATCCTTTAAATGGGGAATTACATAGTATATGAACTGGCTGGGCATAGTGGCTCACGCCTGTAATCCCAGCACTCAGGAGGCAGAGGCAGGAGGATTGCTGAGTTCCAGGCTTGCCTGGGCTACATAGTGAGCTCAGAGCCAGCCTGAACTACCAAGCAAGACCCTGTCTTAAAAAAAATATATATACATATATATATATATATATATATATATATATACACACCATATATATATACCATATATATATATATATATATATATATATATATATATATATATATATATATATATATATATGGTATATGAACTGTACCTCAATGATGTTGTTATTTCTTAATTAAAAATAGGGGAAAAATTCCGGGTGTGGTGGCTCTCGCCTGTCATCCCAGCACTCGGGAGACAGAGACAGGATTGCTGAGTTCGCAGCAGCTTGCCTGGGCTACATAGTGAGCTCAGAGCCAGCCTGAACTACAAAGTGAGACCCTGTCTCAAAAAAAAAAAAAAAAAAAAAAAAATGGGGGGAAAATTGGCAGCATGGTCAAAAACCTGGAGAATTTCAACAGATTTGGAATTAATAAAGAACCAGGTGGAAATGTTGGAACTATAAAACATGAAATAAGCACAAATTAGATGAACCTAGAAGACATGGCTAGTGGATTCAAAGGGACATTAGTAGAAAACATCCAAAATATTATGTAGATGAAATGTGTAGAAACAAAGAACAGTAGGATGGGTGTGAGATTGAGGAGCGAGGCAGGAGGATCAGAGATTCGAGGCCGGCTCTGGGCACCGTAGGCATGTCTGAGAGTGGGCGGGGAGGGGGATGCCAGCCACGGTGGGGCGCTGTCCTGCGGTGACAGCTGAGGTCCTGAGCTCCGTCCCAGCACCAGAATGAAGCTGCAGCTCCAGGCATAGAGTGTCTGTGGAGACTGGGCCGTGGAGGGGAGGGTTAGTTTTTGCATAACAACTGGAATCCCAGGACATGAGAAAGAAGGTGGAAAAACAACAGCCAAAAACCTGAAATCTCTATATAGTATCTTTTTCTGTTTTAAAGAGTGGCTTACACGAGATCATGATCAGTCACATTTGTGCAGCAGGCCCCCCACCGACTCGTCCGTGCCACTTTTCACACAGGAGAAAGGTGCTGTAGACAGCATTGTCTGTCTCTGGTTCAGCTGCCGCACAGATGCCCCTGCTGCCGGCTCTGCCACGGACTGGCTTCTGCAGACCCACTGTGTGCCTCAGCTAGTCTCAGTTTGGGACAACAACACACCTGGGAAAATACAGTCAGCATGAGATACTTAAATTTATTGACAAACTACTAAATATTTACTATTTGATTTTCTTTTTTTTTTTTTTTTTTGATAGGGTCTCGCTTTGTAGTTCAGGCTGGCCCTGAGCTCACTATGTAGCCCAGGCAAACCTCGAACTCAGCAGTCCTCCTGCCTCTGCCTCCCGAGTGCTGGGATGACAGGCTGAGCCATCACACCCAGCACTGTGGTGTGTGGTGCTGATCGCTGGTGGGTGTGAGTTACCATGCCCAGCATTGTTGTATGTGGCTACTAGGGATCCAATCAGGGACCTTGAGCTTGCTGGGCAGGCGCTGGAACCACTGAGCTAATCTCCAGCCCTACCATTTGACTTTAAGAGTTGACAATCTTGGAATCTTCCTGCCTCCTTTTTTCCGGAGCAGTGCGGGAGACTCCAGCTTCCTGCTGAGCTCCGGGAGTCCAGCCTTGTTCAGAATCTCCCTGACAGGAAGTGGTGCTCTTCCTGAAGACAGAGTGTTCCTGCCAGGAGCCATTCTGGCTGTATTTTACTTTCATCACTGTTGGCATAAAACCAGTCAATATTTGTGATTACCAGAAAATTATGAATAGTCAAGTTTTGAATGAAAAAGTGGATTGATATGTCAGCGGAATGCTCAGTAATGAAAGCATATACTTTGGCTTCAAAACCAACAAACAGGTCGGTTAGTAATGGGGAGAGGTTTTTGGGGTATCCTCAGGTTTATTTAGGTTGACTAATCTTAACAGTCTGTTAAAATAATAAAGAAGGGTGAAATTAAAGGACAGGCATAAGAGTAAAGGGGGAAAACTTCTCTAATTTTAGTAAGCCCTTGTTGAATAATAAGTATCTTGCTTCTGTTCTCGCTAAAAATTTCTGGTTGTATTTCTGTGGTGGATCAAATATACTGCATTTCACTTACAAAGATGATGTTACCTATTTAGGTGAAAATCTCAAAAAACTTCAAGTATTAACCCAAATTGTAGTTTTCCTTTAATAGTTTTTCCTTAAAATGTTTTGAGGAACCACTTATTCCTGAGAAACAGTGTAACTAAACATAGAACAATTAATAAATGCCATTATAGAGGGCCAGAGATTTAGCTCAAGTGGTACCATGCCTACCTTGGAAGCATAAGGGCCCAAGTTTAATTCCCAGTACCACCGAAAAAAAAGAAAAATAAAAAAAAATCAATGTCATGCCGCTGTTTTAAGGGAATTATGGTATATAAGATGTCTCATTGCTGATGGTCAGTTCCAGATGGCAGGAGGCAGGAGGGACAGACAACCTGACTTGTGGACAGGCAGGAAGGGTCCGGTGGGAAGCGGGGAGACAGGGGAGGAAGAATCTGGGAAAAGCAGCCTTTCGTGGCCTGTGACAACACGGGGCGAGTGGTCAGGGCTGGGAGTGGCCCAGAAGGAGCTGTGTGTCGTGCGCCCTGAAGAGGGGCCCGCAGATGGGCAGAGGAGGGACTGTTGCCAGGAGCAACTCAGTAGAACGTCGCATAGTCAGTGTGCAGCAAAACCAAGACATTTCTTCCCTCTGATTCCTGCTTGAAAGTTCTTCGGGAAACCACTGTGCCTGCCATTCCTTACTCCCCAAGGGGGTTGTTGGTGAATGGTAATATCAGGAACTATCAGCACCTCAGAATGACAGCCTGGGCTCTTCCCAGTCACATGGGATTGGCTTTCAAAGGCATCAGAGTTAAAAGTTCAGGTGAAACAAAAAGTTTGGTGTGTTTAATAGGGGAGGATTTTCTCAATTTCTCTTGATGTACTCTGATATTTAAAGCTTGTCTTCTTTTGATAGAAGCTTTTCACTAAGTAAGCTTTATATGCCTGGGTTGGTTTACTCTGTTTTGTGTGTGTGGCTTGATCCGCTAATCTTGTGTGTCAGGTATGGTCAACCGGGAGGTGCTGGAGCAGGTGGAGCGGGGGTACAGGATGCCCTGCCCCCAAGGCTGCCCCGAGTCCCTCCACGAATTGATGAACCTTTGCTGGAAGAAGGACCCCGACGAAAGACCAACATTTGAATATATTCAGTCCTTCTTGGAAGACTACTTCACTGCTACAGAGCCACAGTACCAGCCAGGAGAAAATTTATAATCCACATCGCCTCTTTTATATGCACAGATCTGCCAAAATGTAAGAACTTGTATAGAGTTCCACATGTACAGGAATCAAAAGAAGAAAAGTCTTCTTTACTCTGCATGTTTTTAATGGTAAACTGGAATTCCAGGTATGGTTGCACAAAACCACTTTTTTTTTTCCAAGTGTTAAACTTTAAAGTACCAATGATGAATTTTTCCAGTTTATTTCAGGGTCCAAAGAAAGTAGCACTGAGATCCGGATGGCAGCGTGAGTGGCAGGTGATAGGGAGGAGCCGCAAGCTGCTGTTTTCAATCATTTTGTTTTTTTCCCCCAACTCAGAATTATTTTCTATAGTAGAAATAATCTGTCAGAATTTTAGGAAAGATATTTATTATTATAAACAAAGCGGGAGGTAAAAAGTTATACCATAAGTGAAATCTAAAGAATCTCATAGGACCAAATAATTCCATTCCAGTTTTTAAAATTTTTTGTTGCATTTACTATTCCCAAGGGTTCTATTTTCTGTGTTAAGCAATCAATCTGCAGTCTTAACGTACGCCTCCTTTTATGTGGAATTGGGCAAGGCTTCTCAAGAGCAAAAAAAAAAAAAGAATTTTAAGCAGGATTTAAAACTTGACTAAATTTAGACCACAGCAGTGGTGTGTGAAACTATAATGCACTATGTTTGTACTCATGTTCTTGGAACTGGAAGATAGAAAAACAGTTTTCACTGAAGTTGTTTTCTCAGTAGTTCAGTTTGAAATAATGAAGGTCACCTGAAAAATGAGTTAATTTTTTATAAGGTTGCATTGATTTTTTTAAGGTAATATATAATTGAAATAGTACTGTCCACTCCAAAGGGGAAAGCTTTTAATCTTTCGATAAAAAGTAGGACCCCACATTTAAGAATCCATTCTTTAAAACTAGATGTGGAAATGTGAGGGTTGCCATTGTGTTCTCATGGTGATGGGTGCCACAAATAGAAAATATCACTAGATCAGGGACTTGATGCACTTTGCTTGTTTTAAATATAGACCGAGAGAGAGGGAAAATGTATTTAAAGCAAGACGAGAAGAGGAAATGGGCAGTTTTACAGGTAGCGGGATGGCATGGAATGTTGAATGTTGATGTCGAAGTGGCTTTGCTGGCACTCAGAGCTGCTCACTTAGTCGTTTCCTGAGACCTTAAGAGTTCCACGGTGTGTCTGTGGAGCCAGCCCTGCTTCGCGTGCTCACTGAAGGAGTGTTACACCCTCAAAACGGTGAAGTGCAGGCTTCACACTAATTCCAGCGACAGTGAAATCTTCATAGATCTCCTGTGTTCAACCCATGTTTGAATCTTCATTCCTTTTTAAAATATACTTAATGGTTATTATTTTTCCTTTTAGGAATGTAGCTGATTTGGGGAGACAAACTTAATCAGAATAAAACCAGTAGTTCAGACAGGACCAGTTTTTGACCATTTGAAGTGTAAAGTGAAATATACAAAGTAAAACTGATTTTCCCAACTAACTCAGAAAGAGATTGTAAGATGTGAATTTCAGTGACAGGATTACTGTTTTAAAAGTCTAGCAAATGAAAACTAAATTGGATGAATAAAAGTCTAGTACTCATGTTTTTAAAAAGTTTTATAGTCACACTTAAGACCATTATGTAAGGTTTCTGTATTTTCAGCATATAATTTTTAACTACATCACTCATCTGACTTAATCATGAAATTAAAAATTCTGTGCCATGGTATATATATTAAAATTCAGGCCATTTAAAAATGTGACAAGTGAACTTCATGCAGGTTGGCAGCAGTGCTGGTACTAAAAATTGTGGTTGTTTCCTCTGTTTACATAACCTGTTGAGTATTGACTCCCTCCAACAAGGGGCCTCCTAAAAAGCAGCGTCATTATTTACCCTTAACATAGACAACCTGTGTCATGAGTTTTTAAAGGGCTTTATGTGAACTATGATATTGTAATTTTTCTAAGCATCTTTAAAAAGGTAGGAAATTTATGTTTATGTACTAATTCTGATCAGAAAAAATAAGTCAGGAAAATTGATGGTATTCATTAGATTTTAACTAAATGGAACAGTTCCTTCTAATCATAATTTGTATAGTAAGCATAAAACACTAACTTAATGTGTATTCATTTAAAATTGTTATGTATTTTTAAATTGCCAAGAAAAATAAACCGTTTTGTATATTTGAAGCTTTTCCTGATAGTTTTTGTCTTTAGTGTCTTAATGTGGAACTTAACCCTTACCAAACATGGAAGTTGGCAAAAACAGCCTTCTAGCACAAATACTTTTTTTAATCAACAATGATAGTCTAAAATGTAATATTTTTATAAAGTACTTTATTGTTTTGTGGATAGTTGAAATAAAAATTCTCATTGAATGTGCCTGTTTATCTTTTCAGTTACTATTCATACATTTTCTCATTACTTTTTAAAGAAAATTAATATATCCTAAATTCATTCTTCCATTGGAAAACTTAGTTACCTGTAACTCCTGAGCAGAGTTGTCATCTCTTTATTAAATTTATTATATTATTAATAAACATTCCATGTGATTAGTTTTCCCTGTCAGGTGAGTGTTGAGTTATTTTATAAGTGCTTCTTTTTTAAAAAAATTTCACTGACAAATACTATCAGTGCACAACATAAAGAAAACTTAAGGGACTGTCGCTGAGCTGTTTGTAAAGGACCTGTGTGACAGACATAAAGCAAAATGACTGCTTTTAACTAGAAGAGACCTAATTTTCTAAAAATGCATAATGTATGAGCCATATCTCTGTGTATATTGTACTAAGTTAAATGAAAATAAAACTAATTTTAAATGGCCAATCAAAAGTATTTGATTTTCAATACTGTAATTATTTTACCTTTTACAGTCATATCATCTACAATTGTTAGGAGCAAATAACATTTAGGCCATATGTGCTTCCTTTAGTAAACATTCATCAAGTAGTTTTGTGGTATAGTAATGATTCCTTGATGTAATAGTATTTTTCTAATTTGCTCCTTGTAAATTATTTTGGGAGGGAGAGGTTTGAATCAGAGTCTCATTGTGCAGTTCAGACTGGTCTTGAAGTCACTGTTTAGCTCAGCTGGCCTCGAATTTGGAGTGATCCCCCTGCCTCAGCCTCCCAAGTGCTGGAATGACAGGTGTGTGCCACCACGCCTGGCTTGCCTTGGAATTTGATACCTACTTCTTTTAACATTTTACTTGCACGCTTACATGTTGTCAGTTCCGTTCCTTTTCATCTTTAGAAAGCAAACATGATTTTTTTCCATATAGTAAAATTTCCCAGGACCATTCACTGGTTAATTCCTTCCTAACCCATTGGTTTGAGTTCTTTATTTTCCTTTATTGTATTTCCCTTTCCCTTTTCCTTTCCTTTTTACCTTTAGCTCATCTTTTGCCATTAATTTTCCTTTACCTTCCACGTTTACCTTCCCACTGTGTTGCCCAGGGCAGCCTCTTCCTTGGAATCTTCCTGCCTCAGTCTTTGAACTAGAGGAAGACAAGTGTATCCCCTGTATTATGTGTATTTGTCCAGGCGACATTTCTGCCATCAACCCAACACCTTTAATCTCTTCCACATGATAATGGATTGTGATCAATAGGCTAACTTCAGCTTTTGTATCCTGAAAAATTCTTGGTGAAGTATGGACTTTAGTTTTCTAAAACTTGAGGTTAGGTGAGGTTTGCTTGGAACTGCACTGTGCCCGTAATGTTCTCTGATGAACGTCGGCATCTTGCAGATGAGTTTCACCATCCTGTGTATGTGAACCTTCACGCAGACCAGAGTGTTGAGCGTGAACAGGTGAAGCTGGGGTGTCGCTCAGCTGCAGCGCGGCGGGGAGCCTCCGAGGGACCCGGCGGTCAGTCGGGGCCAGAGACACAGCAGGGAGACAGTGGGCCGCGCAGCCACACGGAGGGAGCCACAGTGCATAGGACTGAGCACAAGAAGCAGCCGGAAAAAGACCGCGTGTTGTCTGTCCGTCCAACTGTACGGCCTGAAGAAGGACATCAGTAGAAGGAGTAGCGGTTGCCAGGGAGGGATGCCTACATGGAACACAGGATTCTTAGGGAAATAAAGTCCATATTTCCTTTTTTGAAGTCTCAGTCTAAATGGCATTCTGCTTTTAATTTTACATTCTACTTGTTAATTTGTAGCACAGTAAAACCTTGGTTTACGAGCCTAAATCTTCCTGGAGACATGTTTGTAATCCAAAGCATTTACATATCAAAGTAAGTCTCCCTGTAAGAGATAATGGAAATTCGGATGATTTCTTCCAGCACCCAAAGGTACTCATTTATAAGTTCTTATGGTGGTGTAATAACAGAATAATAACAAATAGAAAATATAAAGAAAAGAAAACAACTTAACCTGCACTTACCTTTGAGAATCTTCATGCCTGGTGTTGGGAGACCAGAGAGAAGAGCGTTACTGTGTCGGAGAACCTTCACTCTCACTAACGGGATCGCTGCCGCCTGACAGCTCAGAGGACTCATTTTCTTTTTATGCAACTTTAATAAAGAGCCTATCTAGCGGCGCTGCTCTGACTCCTCCGGAGGATTTCGTGGAAATCTGACCACGGACTCATCACTCACTGTCACTGCTTCCACTTGACCTTGTGGCCCTTTTCTGCACAATTCTGCTGTTTCCCACATTTTACACAGGCCCCTCGTCTCATGGGAAGGATTCCTGTGCCTTTTTCTCCTCCTCTGCAGCCGAGGCGTCCATGCGCCCTCCGGGGCTTGCTCACGCTGCAGACCCGGCAGTCCATCCGCTGTCAGCCCCCGCTACACGCCGCCAGCTCTCCCGAGTTGTCCGCATTCAGCTCCGGTCCCGGGGTCTTCCCCAGGGACACAGTCTCGTCAGTGACGGGCGGCTCCTGTCCACAAGCAGACTTCTAAGTCACGTCCGAGAGCACCCCCAGGCCACAGTTTGCTCCAAGCGGAATTTAAGGCTCTCTTGCTGTCCTCACCCCAGGTTTTATCAGTGATCTTATAATAGTAGTTCATGATACGAAAAAATGATTTTTCCAAGACTCTCAGAAGGTTAGGCTTGATCCTTAGGTTGTCGGGAAGCGCGGCTGGAGTAGAGCTTTGGTGCAAAGCTTTTTAAAGTTCGAAATGACCTGCTGAGCCACAGGCTGGAGAGCGGGAATGATGCCGAGAAGGAACTTGACTGCCTTGAACGCGGGTTCCTCCAGTGAATCATCCTCAGAGCCTGGACGGTCAGCAGGAGCGTTATCCATAACCGGCGAGGCTTTGAGTGACAGGTTGTTTTCTAAAAGATGATTCTAAATTGTAGGACCGAAGACCCCATTGGTCCAGCCAATGACTCAGGTGACCCAAGCTTTGCTGTTGTTGGGCCCCTACTTAACATTTAACTTATTCTTCTGCACCTTGCATTTCTTGAAAGCTCATGGATTCTCCCCATGATACGAAAGCAGGGCCTTGACTTTGAATTCTTTGCTTGTATTAGCACAAACAAGAGGGCAAGAATTTCATGGGTTGGTGACTGGATATCACCTTTTCTGTGATAATAGGTCCTCTGGCATCTTTTTTCCAAAAAAAGTTCCGTAGCTCAGTTGAAAACCTGCTCTGCCATGTAACACCTGGAAATTGTGAGCTCCTGGAACTCAGTGAACACTTCAGCCACCTTAGCATCCAAACTTACAGCTTCTCTCTGGAGACCACTTGCCTTAAAGTTGTCAAGCCAAACCCTGTTCGCCTTGAAGCCTTTGTTTTCTGTCGATGTACCTGGCCGGTCACTTACAAGGTAGAGGTACAAAGCCTTTGCCTTCTCCCCCGTAACAATCTCACCTTATCATCTGCTAGTTGGTTCTCATTTATCCACATAGCTTCTCTAACTCCAGAGCCCATGGCCACTGCTTTCTGGGGTTGTTTGTATGTTTGTTTCGTCTTTTTTTTTTTTTTTTTGCAACAGAATCTCACTTTGTAGTTAAGGCTGGCCCTAAGCTCACTGTGTAGCACAGGCAAGCCTCAAACTCAGCAATCCTCCTGCCTCTGCCTCCTGAGTGCTGGGATGACAGGCGTGAGCCACCACGCCCAGCATTGTTGTATGTAGTTACCGGGATTGAACTCAGGACCTTGTGCTTCTGAGGCAGGCACTGGAACCAGTGAGCTAAATTAGCAGGAGAGAGATAATTCCTTATCAAGTCACAAAAGTTCCTCTGTACTGTTTAGCTGCAAAACATCCCCCAGATGTCTCTTGTCCAGGGCTGGGGCTGTTGGAAGGAGAGGGGCCGGGGGAACTGGACTTGTGTGAGGGGAGGGCCTGATGGAAGAGGCAGGTCGCTGCGGGTACAGCCTGGAGCGGTGTGTTCCTGTCGCCAGCTGCCCTTCCTGCCGCCTCCCTCCTGGCTGCGGTGGATCTGAGCAGCTGTCCTCCGGGGCTCTCCCACCAAGCTGTCTCCCGCAGAGCCAGCCAGCCTTGAACCGAACCCTCTGCGCTCTGAGCCAGACACACCTCCTCCTGGAAGTCGCAGGTGCCAGATATCCTGTGCCAGGGATGGAAGAGAGACTCCTACAGCCTCCAGTCCCCCCGCTTCCTGAGGTTTTACCATGAATGGGTGTTGGATTTTATCCTCAGAAAAGCCTCAATATGTAATTTTTCTTTAGCCGTTGATGTGGCGGGTTACACTGATTGATTTCCAGTGTTGAACCAGCTTTGCATACTTGAAATAAAGCCCACTTTGTTAGGGTGTATAATTATTTTTATACACTGTTGGGTTCAGTTTCTTAGTACTATGTTGAGAATTTCTACATCTATGCATCTGTAGTTTCCTTGCAATGCCTCTGTTTTTTTGGTATGAGAGTGATAGTGTACTGCCCTCATAGAATAGGGTAGGGAGTATTTGCTGCTTCTCTCTTACAATTATAGAGCATTGCTTTCATTTCTTTCTTAAATGTTACTTGGTTTTTTTGTGTTTACATAGCAAGTTTCTTATAGACAACATAATTTTGGACCTTTTTGTAACCAACACAGATTTTAATTGTTGCATTTACACCACTTGATATTCAAAGAGATTATTAATAAGAGTAGTATCTGAGGGTCGGAGATTTAGCTCAGTGGTTCCAGTGCCTGCCTAGCAAGCGCAAGTTCCCTGATTCAATCCCTGGTAACCACATACAACAATACAGGAATGGTGGCCACCCCCACGGGCAATCAGTACCACATACCACAAATGTGGGGCTTGGTGGCTCATGCCTGTAATCGGAGCACTTGGGAGGCAGAGACAGGAGGATTGCTGAGTTTGAGGCTTGCCTGGGCTACTTGGTGAGCTCAGGGCTAGCCTGAACTATAAAGCAAGACCCTGTCTCAAAAAAAAAAAAGTAGTATCTGACATACATCTTATGAAAAACTTGTGGGATACAGCAAAGGCGGTACGCAAGAGAAAAGTACAGACTGAGAGTGGATATATTAGAAAGAGGAAAGATCTAATACCAAACATCTGAGCTTCTGGCATAGGTCCCTGGAAAATGAAAGGCAAACTAAATCCAAAGTGAGCAAAAGAAAAGATGAGAGCAAAGAACTTTGAAATAGAAACCAAGAAATCGAAAGGGGAAATCAGTGAAAACAAAACCTGGTTATTTTGTTTTCAGTTTTCTGCTCTTGTGGTTTTAGTTGCGGATTTATGACTGGATTTTGCTCTCCTTTCTTAGCATACAAATTAGACTTTCCCACTTTTTAAAAATAAATTAAGTTTATTGGTACATTTTAGGTATATCATCTATCGCTGAGAATTTGTGTCTGTACATGATATATCTTGACTCTTTCTTTTCCCACTCCCCTTTCATCCTCCAACTCCTATATACAAAAGTTGTGTTTCCATTTTTCTCCTTTTTACCATCAAGCTTTCTTTCTCTTCTTTGCTCCCCCCTTTCCCGTCTCACCTCACCTCTCATACATTTTGGACCCCATTTCCACCTTCATTTTCTCACAGCAGAGAAAGGATAGGTTACACGTCTGTGCTCTGTTTCACTTACAAATATGACCTCAAGGTGCATCCACTTAGCTATAAATGTCCTTTATCATTGTTTATGGCCAAGTAATACTCCATTTTCCATGTGCAGGGCACATTTACAACTATACATGTCACCCTCAGATCTTACTTTAGCTGTAAAACAGTAGACAATCCCTCCTTACTTCATAGGGTTGTTGGGAGGTTTGTTCTCTACCTTGTGCTCCTCAAATCCTTTATTCCAAGACCTTTCACCACAATCAGCTCGAGTCAGGGCACATGCCTTGGTTTACTCAGTCCTCTCCCTCCGCTGTCTGTCGCCGCCTAGGCTTGCCATATCCTCTGCCCACCCCACCTTGTCATGGGACTTCACCTGAGGGCCATATCCGTCTTTGGCTGTCCCTAAAAACTTGCCCAGCGGGGCGTGTTTGTACACACCTCTAATCCCAGCACTCTGGGAGACTGAGGCAGGAGGATCGCAAGTGCAAGGCTGTCCTGGCAGTTCGGCGGCTTCGATCCTGCCACAGAAAGGCCTAGGATGTGTTTTAGTGTGACAGTGTGAACGCCCTGGGTTGTCTTGAGTAAACCAAGTACAACTGTGCAGCACACCACCTTTTGGTGAGTCTAGATGGTATGAATTAGCCTGCGAGTGGGGATAGAGGATGATGCCACATAGCCTGCACCATGTTCCCACCACCGTGTTTTCCGAGGGATCCTTAATTCCAAGACTCCATAAGACTTCGCAGAAAAAGCCCAGGTCTGCAGCCAAGGCAGTGCCACGACCGGCTGGCTGTGTGGCTTAGGCCAGAGTCCAGTGTTTTGATCAATAAAATTCAAATGACTTGCATACCTTCCAGATAAGGAAATGGTTCCAAGCATTCTGCGTCAGTGCAGATGCAATCAGTGGTGCGCTGCCTGTGTGGGCTGGGTTTTCCATAGCATTGGTGATGGAGCACAGGCCTTCACCATGAGCTATATAGCCTCAGCCTTTTTTTAAGAAAATAGAGTATCTGGGTAGCCATGTTTCCCAGGTTGGCTGGGAACCTGAGCTCTTCCTGCCTGTTTCCCAAAACGCCTGGCCACTACATTTGGCTTTTCCAGCCCACTGTTCTGGGGGGTGCCAGCGACCACCGAAGGCCTGGAGTGGGCAGCAAGCCACCGGACCAGATCTGTCAGTCCTGACACCTAGGACGGGCCTGTGTCCCGGTAACCTCGCGTCTCCGGTCCACATGGAGCAAGGCTGGGCTCAAGGGCAGAGGCGACCTCAGTGAACCCGCACGCCAGCCTGTGGACCCGTGACGGAGAACACCTGGTACTTTCCGGGAACCCGCCACCAAGGCCTGGAGCGCTCTCGGTCCAAATCCAGGTGCGTGGCGCCCCGCCCCAACGGCGCATCCAATCAGCATCTGCCGCGGCGGCGATGCCACGCCCCTCACCCTGCCTGTGGCGCAGCCAATCCGCGTCCGCCGCTGCAACAATGCCCCGCCCCCGCGGCGCTAGCCGGGATCCAAGCCGCCGGTGGGCAGGCGCCTCAGAGCGCCGGCGACATGGTGCGCGGCAGGATTTCCCGGCTCTCCGTGCGCGATGTGCGCTTCCCCACGTCGCTCGGGGGCCACGGCTCGGACGCCATGGTAAGTGCGACGGACGTCCGGCCCGCCCCACGCGCAGGCCCGCGGGGAGCTGACAGCTTGGCCAGCCTCGCGCTCCGTCAAGTGGGAGCCACCGCGGGGACGAGGGGCCCTCCTGTCCCGAGGGCTTTAAGCGCCCGAAACAGCTCCCTGCCGGGCGTGGGCTTTTGTTTCTCCACTTTGCCCTCGTTTAGAATTTTTGGGCTTTCCTTCTACATTGAACATCTTGCTGGAAAGGGTCACAGTGTATATTTAAAATGCAGCAGCAACCAAGGGTTCTGTTGGGTTCCGCAAGGAGCCCTGAAACACACGTCCTCTGCCAAGAACACGGAGTTCACAGCGCCGGAGACCAGGAAGTCCGGAGCGGGGGGTTCGAGGGGCTCGTCCGGCTTCTGCTGCACCAGCTGTGTGGCTTTGGGGAGACTTGAGCCTCTGTGGGCCTTTCGGGCCCATCTATGGGATGGACGTGTCCCAGCAGAGCTGAGAAAGCACACACGTAACCGTGCTCGGAGGAGAGCCCTGTACCCACCGACACGCCTGGAAAGGACTTGCCGGGGCCCGGTGCCGGGTGCACGTCAGGCTCGAGCTGCTAGAAAGGGTGCAATGGATTTTGACTCCCACCTAGATAATGGGAGGCCTTTTGCTCCTGTTGAGAGTATTAGCCCTTTTCCTGCCCCCTGGCCCGCTGTCTAACCTTCAGCTAGTTCAGGAGTCCTGTGCAGGCCTTCCCAAGGCTGGACCAGGGACTCCTCACTGCACCCCCTGGCCAAACACAGCTGCAGGCCTGTGGAAAGGTTTGGGGAAGGAGGCCAGCAGACCTGTAGGGAGGAAAGGGGATGTCGTCAGGGACGCTCGTTCTGATTTCCCGGGTGACGTTTTCACTTCCAGAACTAAATACATGACAAACGTCTTCTTCACTGGTTTATAAAAGCAGGCATCCCAAAATGTGCTCTATAAAGTTATCATATACAAAACCACGTACATCATTCTGAGATTAATTTCTTATTTTTAGTTTTTGGGTGCTGTTTTATTTCGTTTTTTGAGGCAAGATCTCCTTTTGTAGTTCAGGCTGGCCCTGAACTTGCTATGTAGCCCAAGCAAGCCTCAAACTCATGGCAATCCTCCTGCCTCTGGCTCCCAAGTCCTGGGGTTACAGATGCAAGCCACCACACCTGGCTAATTTCTTTTTAAATCATTGTCAACCTTTTGTTTTTATATGTTACTACTGTAAGTGCCTTTTTTAAAAACCCAGTCAAGGGCCTGAGATTTAGCTCAGTGGTTCTGGCACGTGCCTAGCAAGCTCAAGGTCCCTGGTTCTATCCCGATCGCGGTAACCACACACAACAATATCAGGCATGGTGACTCATGCCCACCAGCAATCAGCACCACATACCACAGTGCTGGGTGTGGTGGCTCATGCCTGTAATCCGGGAGGCAGAGGCAGGAGGATTGCTGAGTTTGAGGCTTGCCTGGGCTACTTAGTGAGTATAGGGCCAGTCTGAACTACAAAGCAAGACCCTGTCTCAAAAACAAAAAACACAACAGTTAAAGCAGGCATGGTGGCACATGTAATTCCAGGACTCAGGAAGGCTGAGACAGGAGAATTACAAGTTCAAGCCCAGCCTGAGCAATTTAGTGACAGACTGTCTTAAAATTCAAATATAAAAACGGCTGAGAGTTTTTCTTTTCAGTTGCTGATCTTTTCCAGACTTCCAAATGTCACCAGATCCCCAAAGCTAAAATAAGGAACCTTCTTGTAGAATAAATTTGCAGGTTTGTTTTTCCCATCATGGAAAAAGTGTTTAGGACTAGTCAGAGGCACGAAAAGACATGTTTGTAAAAATCCGAACACTGAGAGGGTGCAGCTGCTTCTTGCCACTGAGTCTTGGCCACTGAGTAAACCAGCCGGTCTCTCCCAGCCGGGCTTTCCCGGACATACAACAGGGACAGGAACTGATCTTCCGTGGAAAGTGCATACAGTTGTGTTCACTTCCTGGGTGTAAAGGAGATGCCAAACGCAGAAATACCCCACTATGAGAATCAGCTGCCACTATTTACACATAAAGAAACTGGAGCAGAAGGAACTCTGGCCCGGGCGGGACTGCATGAAGATAGTCTGGTTTACTGAAGGAGAGTTTAGGAAATAGAATTGGTTTCTGGGTTGAGCTGGGTGAGGCAAGTTGTGATCCTCCAGGGCCTCCTGGCGAGAATGTGCTGCTTTGCACTTCTGGAGGGGTGAGCCTCCTTCGCCCGCAGGACACGCTGGTGGACACGCTGGACTCGGCATTCTGCTGCTCTCAGCGCACAGCCGCAGATAGCCTTCCTGCTGAGAGTAGGATTTACTGTGTGTATGTGTGTGTACCCACCGCCCTGGAATCGTCCCCTAGTCCATTAAAGCTAGGTTCCTGTTGTAATTACTTACGGACCTTGCTCGAAACACTTAGCCTGAAGTTATGTGCTAGCCGCTTGCTGTTGTGGTTTCTATCTAGATGTCCTCCCAAGCCTCATGCACTCATAGGTGAGGCTTTTAGGGGTGTCCAGATGGATTATGGGGATGTGATACTCAGCAGTGGCTTCGTCCCCTGATGAATTTATAGCTAAATGTGAGGTGGGTGGGTGAAGCCTGGTCGGAGGAGGTAGTCCCTGGGGAGGTGGCTTAGAAGGGTCTGTCCTCCTCCCTCCATCTCCCTGCTTCCTGCCCTCCATGCCCTGAGTAGCTCCTTTCTGCCAGGCCCCTCTGCGATGCCCCGCCTTGGAGCCAGCTGGCTATGACTGAAACTTCTGTAGACTGAGCTGAAATGAACCTCTCCTCCTCAACAGCTGTGTCAGATGTTGTGTTTCAGAGATGAGACAGTAGCTCAGAAATTGCTTCCCACATCCACCAGACCTCAGAAGGAGGCCTCAGCTGGCTTCAGCTGACTCCTGACAGAAGTTTTGCTTTTTGCTCACTGTCCGGAAGCTGCTTCTCTGCTGGGCCCCCAGTTCTGTGCCATCAGCAGGTGGAAGTGGTTGCCCATTGTATCCCCGAGAAGACAGGGCTCTTCTCAGCACATCCTCTCCAAACCAGCCTTCTCTGCCATCCCTTTGTTCTTTATTCTGTCCAGATCTATTCCGTGTCCACACCCCTCCCCTTCCCTTCATTCCCATTCTGGTCCTCTTGTCCTCCGCCATCTCCATCTTAAGTCTGTCTTTCCTACTGTTTCTGGATCCCACATGGACAGGGCTTCCTACTTTGGAGGAGTCCGTACTTGACCCTAATACATCGCTGCTCCCTTTGGTGTCTGCCTGGGTGGACTGACTAATGGGCAGCGTGGAATGCCCAGCTGAACTGAGTCAGCATGTTTTGGGCATGGAAGACCCTTCTGAGGACTGTTGTCAGTGGTATAAAAGAACTGGAGGGGAAGATTTTTGCTGTTGATCTTCATGGAGAAGAAGCTTGCCAAGGCTGGTTCCTCACTTGAATTTGGCTGTTCTTGGTGGAGGAGGAGCTCAGGGCCTCGTGGTTGCTGGGAATCGCTGCTCTTCCCTCGGGGAGAACTCTGATCTTTGCCTTGAGCACCACTTCCTGGCTCCAGTGCAGCCCCTCAGCCTGGGGCACAGGCCCTTTCCCCCACCAGTGCAGGCCTTCTAGGCTTCACTGAGCCTTGGGCCTTCCTGGGGCGGATCCCGTCTACAGGCTTGCATGGGACATCCCCGTGGGCTCTAGGCCTCCGGCTGGACTGGTGTGGCCACCGCCAAGGGACCCAGGCCCTCGGCCAGGTGCCTCAGGTCTCTCACATGGGGACAGGTCACTTGTGCTCCTCTGTATGTGATTTTGGCAAATAGTATGAAATAATCCTGTGCATTGTGTGTTCTGTGTGAGATCTTCCCTTGCGCTGACCCTGGCTACAGCACTGCGCCTCTTCATCAAACTCAACACTTCTGCTTCAGACCTGGTTCCTGGTCTTGCATCTCCTCTGCCTCCTTGTCTTTCTCCTTCTCCTGCTCTTCCTCCTTCTCCTCCTCCTCCTCCTTCCCCTCCATTTCTCTTCCTTTGTCCTCCTCCTTTCTCTTCTTCCATGTTCTTCCCTCTTCTTCCTCTTCTTTCTTCTTTCCATTGCTGCTTCCCCTTGTAACCCCCCTAAATGGTGATGGATCTTTAATTCCTAGAGACTCTTCAGCTCCGTCTCTCAAGTCCACTTCCGGGAACACAGCAGCCATGCCAGGCTGGGGTGGGTGCCAACCCTGGGCACACACCAGCCTCTTCCTTAGCCATCCCCTTCACAACTTCATGGCCACTGTTCCTCCCTTAGTCTGATCTGTGTAGTTGCTAGAAAATACCCGAGGCTGGGAATCTATACAGAAAAGAGATTTCTTTGGACCACAGTTTGGGAGCGTGGCTCAGCTTGTTGTGCGGGCTCAGTGCCCTGTCATAGGATGACAGCAAAGCCAAGGGGCAGCAGACCCGGTGCAGGGACGACCTGCAGGAGGGAGCCAGGAAGGTGCTCGGCTGACTTCCCAACCACCCACTCTGGTGAGAGCTCACCTAGCCCTCCGGAGATAGAAGAATCCATTCAGGAGGATCGAGCCCCGCCCCAACCTAATGATGTCTTATAAACCCAGATGCGCCTCGGTATCATCACACAGGACCAGGGCTCAAGATGAGTTTTGGTGCGAACCAGCCATGGCGGTACCTGGCCCGAGACAGACTTCCCTCGGATCCTGCCTGGCTTGTCAGCTACGCGTGAGCCAGCGGACAGTGCCCAGGGCTTGTCCTCATGCCCCCTCCCCCAGGGGCTTAGGTCCCACTCGGGACCATGAGTGTTGGTAGCTGTGTCTTCTCACCTGTGACATCTTCAAACAAGGCATAGCTGTGTCCCCTGGCCACGTGCAGCCTCTGACACGCAGCTGTGCTCAGCAATCAGCGCCCAGCGCTCCCCCCACTGGGCTTCGACCCTACACTCCCGGCTCCCTTCTGCCAAGTCCACCTCCTTCCCTGTCCTGGGGCCACAGCCACACACTCACGCGTGATAGGACCCTGGCTAAGGTACTAAGCCACTCTAGAGCTCACTGTTCTCGTCTCTAAGATAGAATCTCCCCCTCCAGAAAACATGGACATACGTGTCACTACTGGCGATGACAGTAATGAGTTCTCACAGCCTTACGCAGAATTCCATTAGCTGCCACCTCCGTTCTTTGACATATTCAGATCTTCCACCTGGCTTTTTGGGGAATCCGTTTTCTGCCTCCTGCCTTGTCTCCCTTCCCCTCCGTCGCACAGCAGCCTCTGGGTGACACCGCTGTCCTCCCCTCACAGTGCTCAGCCTTCTTCCTCTGAGCTCTTTCTCCACAGTGAACTTCTGTGACCTTTTGCTCTCTTGGTTTGTTTTCTCATCTGGCTTTGAGCTTTGACTTCTCTCCACTAGGTGAGAAATTCCCCCCTTATCTTTGCTGAATTTCCTAACAGTCATAAATCACTTAGCAAAATACTGTCTGAAGCTGGGCGTGGTGATACATAGTTGCAGTCCCAGCTCAGCAGGCCGAGGCAGGAGGATCAAACCTTTGAAGCCAAGTCAGCCTAGGCAATTTAGCAAGACCGTGTCTATAAATTCTAAAAGACTATGGATATAGCTGCATAGTAGAGCACTTACTGAGCATGCATGAAGCCCTGACTTCCATCCCCAGGACCTTGAAACAAATGCTGCCTGACAGTAAAAAGCTAAACTAACTCAAAGAAGGGTTAACTTGTCTTGAGGCTCTGGGTCTCTGAGCTTGCGCTGCTGTGTGGTCAGCCTTGCTATAAGCCGCGGTGAAGGTCAGTTGGTTTTATTTAAGAGCTTTCTGCAGCCTTGGCACGTTCGAGCTGAGGCCGCTCAGGAGGGTTGCGGTTCGGTGAGCTGCACCTGAGAACTCCCGCTTGAAGCTTGAGCTGCATACTGTGCACACTAGCATTAAAAATGTCTGCATTGGGGCCGGAGATTTAGCTCAGTGGTTCCAGCGCCTGCCTCGCAAGCTCAAGGTCCTGAGTTTGATGCTGGTAACCACAGAGAATGCTGGGCGTGGTGACTCACACCCATCAGCAATCAATACCACATACCACAGTGCCAGTGTGGTGGCTCACGCCTGTCATCCCAGCACTTGGGAGGCAGAGAAAGGAGGATTGCTGAGTTCGAGGCTTGCCTGGGCTACATAGTGAGCTCAGGGCCAGCCTGAACTACAAAGCGAGACCCTGTCTCAAAAAAAAGAAAAAAAAATGCCTGCATTGCTGGGTGAGGTGGCTCACGCCTGTCATCCCAACACTCAGGAGGCAGAGGCAGGAGGATTGCTGAGTTTGAGGCTTGCCTGGGCTACATAGTGAGCTCAGAGCCAGTCTGAACTACAAAGTGAGACCCTGTCTCAAAAAAAAAAAAAAAGTATGCATTGGCCGGGTATGTGGTGGTACATGCCTGTAATCCCAGCAGGAGAATCACTGTCAGTTTGAAGCTAGCCTTGGCTATATAGTAAGTCCAAGGCCAGCCTGGACTGCATAGTGAGACCCCGTCTCAGAAAACCACACACAAAATTGTCTACATTGCCAGGTGGGGTAGTACATGCCTGTCATCCCAGCGCTCAGGAGGTCGAAGCAGGTGGATTTCTGTGAATTCAAGGCCAGCCTGCACTATGTAGCAAGTCTCTGTGTCAAAAGAGACCAAAAAGTTAAAAAAAAAAAAAAGCCGGGGATTTAGTTCAAGTGGTACTGCACCTACCTTGGAAGCACAGTTGCCAAATTCGATTCCCCACCACCACCACCACACACACACACATAAAAACCACCAAAAAGTAAAATAAAAATGTCAGTATTTGAGGCTGGGGGTAGAGCTCCGTGCAGAGTGTACTTAGCATGTGTGAGCCCCGGCACACGCACACACACAGTATGTTAGCTTGTGCCTGTTGGACTCACGGGAGTCCTGCAGGAGGACTTTCGCCCGTGCAGAATTCTGCATTTCCTCTGGGTCCTTCAGTTTTCAGCAAGCACGGAGTCCTTGCATATGCCTTGTTTGTTGCATTTTCTATTCTTGTGTCTTTCTCGGTTTATTTTTGGGTCTCTCACAGTTGCCTTTCCGGTGGGGCCCTCTCTCCTGCAGCACACAGACCCGGACTACTCGGCAGCCTACGTCGTCCTGGAGACGGACGCGGAAGACGGGCTCCAGGGCTGCGGGCTCACGTTCACGCTGGGAAGGGGCACGGAAGTGGGTGAGTCGGCCTCCCCGGATGCCCGCTTTTTGCTGAGATTCTGATCCTCATCTGCCTTTTCTTTGCATTTACATTGTTCAGAGGTTGTGAAGGCAGCATCAGATGTTTGGTTATGTTGTGAGGAAAAATTAAAAAGTGACTGTATTGCCGGGCGTGGTGGCTCACGCCTGTAATCCCAGCACTCGGAGGCAGAGACAGGAGGATTGCTGAGTTTGAGGCTTGCCTGGGCACCACAGTGAGCTCAGAGCCAGCCTGAACTACAAAGCGAGACTCTGTCTCAAAAAAAAAAAAAAGTGACTGTATTTGTAGCTAGCGATAGGCTACTGGAAAGCCTGAAACTGACCCATTTCTTCGTGTCAGATGACTACCGCATGCTTCCCGCCTCTGAGCTCAGAGGACTGAGGTAGGGAAGTGACCACACGGGGCAAGAGGAAGCCGAGGTGAGCCCCTGGGGGGCGGGGCGGGCGGCCCCGGAGTTCACTCGCGTCTCAGCACCGCTGCAAGAGCAGCAGCCCCGGGCCCGCGTCACCCCGTCCATGGCGCCTTTTCCCAAACGGAAGGCAGAGCAGCGAGGACACCGTCTCAGTGGCGTACGGCCCTAGGTCTGCTGGACCCGGGAGAGGAGCCCGCGGAGGGCGAGACGGGCCGTCTGCGGTGCGGCGGGGACGCGCCTCGCAGTCCTGCCCTGCTGAAAGGCTGACTGTTGACGTGTGTGAGCGTGGACGACGAGCGGAGGGACAGCCTTCCAGGGCCCGCCGGGAAGACAGACACTGAGCCCCGAGAGGCAGGGGCAGACGGGCCACAGTGAGCGGGAGTCGCTGTTTCAGGGTGTGCCGACAAGTCGCCTGGGAGGGTGCCCCTCTGCCGGCCAAGGGGGCTCCGAGCGGAGGGCAGTAGGGCCTGGCCAGGCACACGCGACCTCCTCCCCGCGGGGCCTCGTTCCCCGGACCCGGCGGGTCCGTGCGCTGCCTCTGCTCTCGCGAGTCTGCCCGGCCCTAGGACGCGGAGCCCTTCGTGACGCTGCTGCTCCGCTCCGCGAGGCCCGGGACTTTCAGGCAGCGCAGCGCAGCGCAGCGGGCCCGCAGCCCCAGCCTCCGTGCCGCGGCAGGGCGGGCCGGGTCAGCAGCCTGTGCTCCAGGACTTGAAGGCCGGCCTCCTTGGTGCTCCTGTGGTGGCTCCGCCTTTTCCAGGCCACAGCCTGACCGAACCGGTCTAATGTTGCCCTTGTGTCACGTGATCCTCCGCAGGCTGCTGGGAAGGGCGCGAGCACCTTCCAACTCCCGCAGCAGCCTCTGCATCTCCCCATAGTCATTCAGGGGACAGAGCACAGGGAAAGTTGTTTTCTATAGTAGAGAGTAGACAGATGTCTTTGTTGACCGTTTTGCTTCAGCTGACACCGTTAGTAAATGGAATCCCTCCCTCCGCCCTCCTCTTCTCAGCTTCTGACGCTCAGACTGACTCAAGATCCTCTTGCCTCAGCTTCCCAGAGAATTTGTGACCTCGCTCCTGACTTGGTCAGGGCATTTTTCAGCTCATAGCAGCATCCAGCCACACACGCCTCACACCTCAACCCCTGCAGAGTGCTGGGTCCCTCTGTCACAGCTGAAGATGTGTGCTAGTCAGGGGGCCGGTGTCTGTGTTTCACATCCTGTGAGGGCACAAGCGGACAGTAGCATGTACAGTGTAGACCAGGCTAACTTTATCTTAAAGGAAAAGGAAAGGGAGGAAGTTTTAAAGAGACACAAAAAAATAGTTTTAAAAGTTCATGTCGCAGCCAGGCATGACAATACACACCTATAATTCAAGCACTCTGGGAAGCTGAGGCAGGAGGGTTTTGAGTTTGACCTTAGCCTAGACATCTTAACAATTTAACAAGATTCTATTTCCAAAGGAAAAAGTGTAAAAGCCTGGGCATATACAGACACACGCCCACACCCACACAGTTCACGTGACCACTTGGACTCCAATACCCAGAGTCACCACAGCATCGCTCAGTGACCCTCCAGAGCTGGGGTCCTAGAGAATCGGGGTCATAGGGAAAACCCTTGGGTTTAGTCCGCAGGTTTTTCCAGATGAACACCTGCCCCTCCCAAAAAACAGGCAGAGCTGAATGTCTGCACCGAGTCAGATTACCACAACCCAGATTTCTATGAAAAGCAGTAGATTTTAGCTAACTTCCTGCAATGTCTTTGTGTTAAACAAGGAAAATTCATATTATAGATGAATAATGCTGGTGTGGCTCATTCTTCCTTTCAAGCTGGAGAAGATGAGGTCACCCTCTGCTTTTGAGAGATGCATTTGCTGGCATGAAGCAGACCGCAAGCTGCTTTAGTCAGTGACTTACAGCAGCAGTTAAGCCCAGGAGGCAGGGATGATGCCGCTAGTATCCCTCTCCATGAATCACTGGCTTAATCATTAGATTTTTTTACAATCCCAGAGCATTAAGCATCAAGGAAGGGGGGGGCTTGCTGTCTTCTCACGATTCTGGGAAATGAACACGTGACCCAGGTGGTGAGCTGCCTGAGGGGCCTCGGAGATTGTACGGGCCGTCAACGAAAGCCTGAGAGAGCCCGCAGGCCAGGCGCTGCGGTACCACTGCAGAGCCTTCCGGTCTGACAGGCGGTGCAATGGCGCCCTGAGAGCTGCCCGCTGAGGAAGGCGAAGGGTTCGCTCTTGAATAGTGTCGCACCTGGCAGCATGGCTCTCGGAACATTGTATAATAATGCCTGCGGGGCTAAATGGTTCACTCGATTTTTTTTTTGGTCATTTATGTGTATAATAAATGTTTTCCGGAATGAGCAAAGGATAGAGACTTTCCCATACGATTTGTTACTTTATTCTTATCATATGTGTGTTCGTCATAGTGCGGGGGATAAAACTCAAAGGCCCCACACGCCGGACAACCGCTGAACTCCACTGTATCTCACCCCTCTTCACCTTAAATAGTGCAGTGAAGTCTTTGAAAGCACCACAGATAGTAACTGGCAGTAATGCTGACCCGTCAGCCTTCCAGCTGCTGATGAGAAATGGAGTCGTGATGTCCTAAGTCAATAGTAAGAAGTTCACTGTAACCGAAGACTGTTTCCAGGAGCTTTTATGTTTCCTGAGGGTTATGCTACTTCAAATTCATTTTCCTTCTTTCTTTGTTTTCATCCTTTGAGTTTTCTTTTCTTGAGACAGGGTCTCACTGTGTAGTTCAGGTTGGTCCTGAACTCACTACATGGACCACGCTGGCCTCAGACACACAGTGATCTTCTGCCGCCGCCTCCTGGGCGCAATGCCATGCCCATCTTCATTTCACCTTTAATATGGTCTGATGCTGTGCATTCAGGGTGTTTCTTGTACTTATCAATGACGAGATAAATTTTTTTAAAACTCAGGAGGTCCGGGTATTCTTTTACAAACATGACCTAGCAGGGTTTAGCTTTTTCAGGCTGATCCTCCGAACACTACAAAGTGGAGGAGAGTGATCTGGAACCTGGTATAGACTCGCGGGCCTGTGGTGTCCGCGTGGCGACCACCCGCACGTGTCTGCTCTGCTGAGGGAGTTTACCCGCGTGTCGGCGGCTCGACTTGTGGGACACGAGTTATGGCAAAGGCAGAGACCAACTTGGAACACTGGACAAAGCATGTACCTTTTGTACCTAAATTGTTTTCGTAAAAATTAATGTGTGTGTTTTCATGTCTTCACTTTTTTTCCTTTTGTTTTTTTGAGACAGGGTCTCCCTGTGTAGTTCAGGCTGCCCTCGAGCCCACCGTGTAGCCCAGGCTGGCCCTCCTGCCTCAGCCTCCAGTGCTGAGGTTACAGCCGAGAGCCCGCACGCCTGGGTGATGTTTTGGTTTGTTGCCTACATGGTAAATAATTCAGTCCTTTCCTAACAGTCGTCTGTGCCGTGAACGCCCTCGCCCACCACGTGCTTCAGAAGGACCTCGGGGACATTGTCGGCAACTTCCGAGGCTTCTACAGGCAGCTCACCAGTGACGGGCAGCTCAGATGGGTAAGGGTCTGTGCACGTGGTGTGACTGAGGACCGGGATGCCAGGCAGATAACTGGTGTGTCGCAGTCATCGGTCCCTTTCTCCACGGCGGATCTGGGCACGGTCCTCCGGCTCCTCACGCTGCCCTCCGGGTTCTCTCCTCGTGCTCCTGTTCCCGTGATCCCGGCGCTACCCACAGTCGCCTTCCCCAGAAGAGCCCTTGCTTCAGCCCTTCGCTCGCAGGCAGCTTTCCCCACTCCGGGGAGGGGCAGGGAGACACCGGAGGACCCTGGGCCTGACCCTGTGTGGCCGGCGGGGGAGGCCTCAGGGCGGAGCCCGCGAAGTGAGGCTCCAGCAGCGAGCGGACCCGGGAGTCTGGGTTCCGTCCTGGCCCCTGCGGCCGGGTTGTCCTGTCCGCACTGTTCGGCCCCCACCCTGGCACAGAGGAGGGCCCCACGGAAGGCTCTTTGCACACTCCCTTGGATCTTTTGACTTTCCGCAACGCGAGTCCAGTGTCCTTGAAAGAAGCTCCCGCTGGCCCGATCTGGGCCAACTGAAGCATCAGAATAATTATGATAATTGTGGCTTATCATAACCCGCTGGGTGAAATTAGAAGCCGTGAGTCCATCCCGATCGATACAGTAGGGAAGTCGTGAGTAATGATGCCAGGAAGTCCCCACCACGCAGCCATGAGGGCCGGTGGGTGAGAGTCATCGGTGGGCACCAGACTCTTGGGGTGCTAGTTATCACCTGTTTAAAAAAGGAAAATGGTGACTTCCCGGTGGACGAGCTGATCAGACTCTAATCTACCCAAGCTTTCCAATATAATAACTGTAATATTTAAACAAAAAACAACTTTTACACAGTTTTTATGCCAAAAATTGTCTAACTTGAATCTAATCATGAAGGAATTCCAGGCCAGCCCGTATTGAGGGCTGCTAGACATGTGGCCTGTCCTCTTTAGAAATGGCAGTATCAGGGCTGGGGACATAGCTCAGTGGTGCCACCGCCTGCCTGGCAAAGGCAAGGTCCTGAGTTTGATTCCCTAGTACCACCAAAAAAAAAAAAAAAAAAAAAAGAAACGGCAGTATCATTAGATTAAGAGACCAAAGAGACATTGTGGTCAAATGTGACACTCCTTTCCTAGATTAGATAGAGATCAGGATAAAATACCACAAGAGTCAGCTTTGCCATTGCTAAACCCAAATGCCTGGTTCCCCACCCTGAAGGAGAGAATCGTGGACTCGTGGTGCCCGAGGGCTCGGGCCGCACTCCCTGGCTCCAGGGCAGGAAAACTGCTTGGCCCGGGCAGCTGGGCAAGCAGAGCAGGGGAGCCTCACCGTGTGGGAGGGGCCAGGGACGGGATGCAGTACCCAAGGGTGCAGCCCAGGGACCCCGGCCCCCCGACACGCACAGCTTGTGCTTCTTGAACCCCTCAGCTGGTGGCCAAAGTGGTCACGTGGGCAGCGAGACCTAACATCACAAATCCATCCCTGGAACTGGTGATATTTGATGTGGACCGTATTTTAGCTGCTAGAACTCCATCCGTAAATATCATATCCTCTGAATAAGATCATGGTGCTGTGGACACAGAAGAGAATGTCCTTGTTTTTAGCAACTACACAGCAGAGTATGTGCGGGTGAAAGAGTGTGCTACCTGCAGCTGCACTCGCATGTGACTCAGAAATAAAGATGGGAGGTCGGAGAAGAAGGGGAAAGGTTTGTTTGCTATTTTTGCAACTTTTCTATACATTAGAAACTTTTCTTTTGAAGATGACCTTGAGGTACATTGCCACTGCTGCCTTTTAATTCCCTGCAGCGTGTGGCTCGCCGGAAGACTTAAGCATCGTCTTTAAGTCTAAGGGGTGCCTTTGCTTCCCCCCAGCTTGGTCCAGAGAAAGGCGTGGTGCACCTGGCCGCAGCCGCGATTCTGAACGCGGTGTGGGACCTGTGGGCGAAGCAGGAGGCCAAGGTAAGACTGTCGGGGTCTCCTCTGCGCCTCTGCACGGGCACACGGACTGTGCCCCAGAGCCAAGACGCATGTGGATGCTTGGCCCTCCTCTCCCCTGGGACATCTTGGCACTGCTTAGGAAACCTCGGGAGGGGGAGCGAAGGGGCTGCACAGGAAGAGAGTTGGCGCAAAGGCGAAGGGGCCGGAGGTGCAGGCGGGTGGGCTACATGTCTGACAGCAAGGGCTTCCCGGTAAGGCATTCACTAGCAGCACGAAAGTAGAGCCGTGTGCGTGTTGTTTTACAAACCCTTCCTCTTGCAGCCTCTCTGGAAGCTGCTTGTGGACATGGTAAGTAGGATCTTTCACGTTGCAGCTGCTTCTAATGCGATGGGTTTCCTGGGTTCCTGGCCTCTTGAGAGTCAGCACCTATATCCAAGTCTCTTAACCCCCGGTAATGAAGCAAACCCAGCACAGGGCGGTCCTCCCGTGCCAGCTGCAGAGGGGCAGAGCGTTCTCAGGGGGCGTGCGCAGCCTGACGACGTGAGGAGGATGGTCAGGACCTCTGGAAACCTCGTAGAGTGAAAGACCCCAGACAAAGAACTTCATAAACTCAGAAAAGCAAGGTGTTGCTCCAAAGCATCGTCTGGATGATGGATGCCGAAAGCAAGACCAGAGGGATCGCGTCGTCTCTGCCATGCGGTTCCAGCAGGCGGGGGCATGACGTTGAATTCCAAAGACACGCGCTCGACTCCTTCCTCCGTCGCTGGCTGTGTGCAGCAGGGATGAGCGCCAGGCTGCGGAGCAGGAACACACGGGGCAGAATTAAAGGGAGCAGAGCTACAGGCAGGCGAACCGGGCTTGCGTCTGGACCTCACAGCGTGGACGCGTTACTTGCGCTGTGGCGGCTGCTAGTGCTTCAGCGTGAGGCCTGTCCACGCACGAAGGCCCTGAGCACTGCTGGCTGGGGGCAGCCACGTCTGCTCCTGGACACAGCTCAGGGTGGTGCGGTGGGCACGGGATGCCCTGGGCCCGACTTTGAGAGGCACCCCTGTGCTCCATGCTGGGCTGCCCCTCAAGGGCACCAGAGGTCACCCTGGGGCAGGGCAGGCGTGGAGAGGGAAGTCAGGGCTCCCCTTTTCCGTCTCCACCTGAGCGTTCGCGCCCGCCAGGCTGCCTGACAGAACAGGGCTGGGACGGGTAGAACCCCGGGGCCGTCAGGGCAGCAGTGAGCCCGAGGGAGCCCCTGCAGGGGGACGAAGCAGCGTCTCTCAGGCCCCGGAGGCCCCGGAGGCCCCAGAGGCCCTGTGGGTCAGTGTGAGCCGCTTCTCAGACCCATGATCTGTGCGCGCGTTGATCTGGGCCTTTCCCCCGTCCTGCTGCCAGGACCCCAGGACGCTGTTGTCCTGCGTCGACTTCCGGTACATCACTGACGTGCTGACCGAGGAGGATGCCCTGGGTGAGGCCGGCAGGCCGTGCAGCCAGAGCGCCGGGCGGTGAGGTGCTCCCAGCAGCGCTGGCTCTGCCACACGAAGGAGTCGTGACGGTTTGTTGTTGTTACTCTTTTCAGAAATACTGCAGAAAGGTCAAGTCGGTAAAGAGGAAAGAGGTGGGTTGTAGGGAAATCTCCTTCTGTTGTTTCTCTTTTGTTCTTCGTTTGTTTTGGCAGTACCGGGGACCAAACTCAGGCCCTTCCTTCTGTCTCTGTGGTCCACTTTGGGTGTGCCTGCCCTCTGGGGCACAAAGCGTCCTTCCAGAGGCCTTGCACCAAGCACCTGGACCCTCAGTCAGCTGGGCGGGCCTTCCTGAAGAGGTCTCTCGGGTGACCTTGGCGGCAGGGTCATTTTAGCTGCCGCCCCTGGGAGGCTGGGCTCTAGGCTGGCACTGTGGGCCTCTCGGAGTGTGTCCTGGGGCTGGACCAGGGGTGTGTGCGTGGGAGAGGACCCAGCAGGCAGCTGGAGTCTCCCGGGAGCACCAGCTTCGCCATGGGCAGCTCAAGTTGCAGAGCACAAATTTCGAGTATTGCTGGACCTGGTGGCGCATGCCACCCAATACTTGGGAGGCTGAGGCAGGAGGGCCAGCCTGGACTGCACAGTGAATCCAAGGCTGGCCTGAACTGCGTCGCAAAACCCTGTCTCAAACCTTAACTCCCTCCAAAAATGTTGACTTTTGTATTTTCCAGAAGAGCAAATGCTGACAAATGGTTACCCTGCCTACACCACCTCGTGCGCCTGGCTGGGGTACCCAGATGACTCACTGAAGCAGGTGGGCATGCACCTGGCTTTAGCAGACGGGCTGAAGGAGGGGAGCAAACTGATTTCCCTTCCGTGCTCACTGCCGCAATCACACGTCACCCCAACACAGGCGTGTGGGCTCCCCCAGCACGCACTAGTTCTCCAGGCTTGGGGACACTGCGGGCATCTGCGTCTCACCCCGTTCTGGACTCTGTCTGCCGGAGTCAGCACGCGACCGTAGGTTAGGGGAGGTCCGGCTCCAGACACCAGCCGTGTACGGCCGGCTGTCGCCCGAGTTTCTGAGCGGCTGGAGTAGAGCGCCGCCAGCCACGCTTCCCTGGGTCTCACCCTTCTCCAGAGCGGCTCCCAGAACTTGGGGAAACGTTTACTTCTGACACTGGGTACTGTCAAGACTAGTTCAGGAAGAGCCACACGGAGGCCGTTGGGACCTCTGTCCCCTCTCTGGGTGCCAGGTACCCCAACATGTTCACCAGCCCTGGAGATCTCTGGACCCAGAATTTGTGGGGGTTTTATGTACTTCCTTATGGAGGCCAGTTGATGACATCATTAACCACTGAAAATCAAACTTTAGTCCTCCCCTGTCCAGAAGGCATGAGGCAGTCAGCACTATGCTTATGTATAAGTCTTGTCCTATTGTTCTTATTTAGAGAAAGAGAAATAGATGGAGTCATAGAACCTGGCTTCTGCTGGGCACTCTTTTTTTTTTTTTTTTTTTTTGAGACAGGGTCTCGCTTTGTAGTTCAGGCTGGCCCTAAGCTCACTATGTAGCCCAAGCAAGCCTGGAACTCAGCAATCCTCCTGCCTCTGCCTCCCGAGTGCTGAGATAACAGGCGTGAGCCACCACGCCCAGCACTGTGGTATGTGGTATTGATGGCTGGTGGGCATGAGTCACCACACCCAGCATTGTATGTGGTTACCGGGATGAACTCAAGACCTTGAGCTTGCAAGGCAGGCGCCGGAACCACTGAGCTAAATCTCCGGCCCCACTGCTGGGCACTCTTAACATCCACTACTTCTCTGGATGCCACAGAAAATGCTAGGTTTAAAACCAGGGACACAGCTGAGCATGGTGACACATGTCTATAATCCTAGACCTTGGGAGGCTGAGGCGGGAGGGTTGCTGTGAGTTTGAGGCCAGCCTGGGTCAGGTAGTGAGTTCAAGGCCAGCCAGAACTATGTAGTGAGACTGTCTCAAAACAAGACAACCTCCTCCCCCACAAATGAGGGACACTCGTGCCACCCGCTCCTCCTGGGAATCCTGTGACAGTGAAAGAAATGGTTCCCATAGAGAAGAGACGAGAGCTTCCCTGCAATAGCAAGATGATGCCCTGTTGGCCAAGCTGTGTCTTCTCTTGATTTCAGCGACACATCGTTGTTTCTCTAGTTTATTCTGTGACCGTCGTGCCGGGGGAACCCGGCTCAGACACAGCTGAGTCCCATCCAGCCAGGGCCGCAGCGTGTCCGTGTCCACGGACAGGGTGACAGGTGCGCTCTCTCCCGCAGCTCTGCAAGGCCGCCCTGGAGGACGGCTGGACCAGGTCAGCACCCGTGATGACTCAGCCTTCCCACTTCGCAGCACGAGGAGGGGGACCTGGGATCACAGGGCGTCAGAAAGGCAGAGACAGTCTGGTGGCAGCAGCCCCTCCACGGGACAGTGCCCACGCTCAGGCCAGTGGCGCCGCTGAGGGCAGAGTCACAGGGACCGTACATAGTAGCCACGTCTCAGCACAGCTGGCCGTGAAGCCAGACTGGGCAGCCCCTGCCACGCACGCATGGTGGGAGAGCCCCTGGCAGGGGCCTCAGCTCCTGGCTCACCTTGCTCGCAAGCAGGTCCCTCTGCTGCCAGCCCTGGGGCCCTGCTCCTGGGGGACAGACTGCCCCGTGCCTTCCTCCCTCTGGGCTCACGTAAGACGCGGATGGAGATGGTGCGTACATGAGTCTCTTCATTCAGGGCGTAGGGGGCTCCGCACACCGCACCAGCGCCACTGCCTTCCTCAGCTCTGCCTCTGGCCTCTGTTGCTCGTTCCGTCCCTCGTACCAAAGATCTGCCCTCTGTCCTGGCTCCTCACTGCAGTCTGGAGAGGAAAGCGATGCTGTCAGCACATTATGGTCCAGGGCCTCAGCTAGTGATGATTGGGAAAGAGCCAGAGGTTCATGGAAAATGTGGCCTATGAATTACTGACAGAGACGGTCACTTCTGCAGAAAATTCAGGTGTTTCTGCCAAGTCCAAGAACAGAGCTGAACTAGCTGACCAAATGTGCCTCTAGGTTCAAAGTGAAGGTTGGGGCCGACCTCGAGGATGACACGCGCAGATGCCGCCTCATCAGAGACATGATCGGACCCGAGAAGACTTTGGTAAGTATCTCCTCACGCCACTGGCAACCTGGCAGGAAGCCTTTGTCCAAGGCCAAAGTGTAAGTCATTTCAGGCAAGATCTTAAAAACTTAGGGAGTTTTAAAATGTATTATCAGATGGAGTATGGCTCTGTGATCGTTTTTTTTTTTTTTTTTGAGACAAGGTCTCGCTTTGTAGTTCAGGCTGGCCCTGAGTTCTCTATGTAGCCCAGGCAAGCCTCAAACTGCAGTCCTCCTGCCTCTGCCTCCTGAGTGCGGGGATTACAGGCATGAGCCATCAGGCCTGGCTGTGATTGTATTTTTTAAAACACACATGGGATCTAATATGTTTTAGTTTTTTAATTCTGCAGAACTAGTTAAATAAGATCAGGGTGAGGCTTGGGTCCTTGCTTTCTCACCGGTTTGCTGACTAACAGCAAACTGGTCTCCCATTGATGCCCTGGGGTGTCAATCATTAATCTCTGTAGGTGGCTCTTCCAGTAGGCAGGTTTCAGGGAGAACCTGTTGAAGTCTTGAAACGGCTGAGACAAATGTAAGGATCAGCTGTTCCTGTTCCTCCCTTTTTTTTTTTTTTTTTGAGACAGGGTCTCCCTTTGTAGTTCAGGCTGGTCTTGATTTCATAGCAATTTTCCTGCCTCTGCCTCCTGAGTGCTGGGATTATAGGCATGAGTCACCATGCCTGGCCTTGTGGTAGGTGCTGATTGCTGGTGGGCGTGAGTCACCACACCCAGTATTGTTGTATGTGGTTACGGGGAATCAATCAGGGAGTGTTTGCCAGGCAGGTGCTAGAACCACTGAGCTAAATCTCCAGCCCTGTTTTTTTGTTTGTTTGTTTTTATTTTTTTGAGACAGGGTCTATAATTGTAGTTCAGGCTGGCCCTGAGCTCACTATGTAACCCAGGCTAGTCTCGAATTCACAGCAATCCTCCTGCCTCTGCCTCCTGAGTGCTGGGATTACAGGTGTGAGCCACCACACCCAGTTTTGTGATAGTGGTGTCAGGGATCAAATTTGGGATCCTGTGTTTGCAAGGCAGACACTGGAGCCACTGAGCTAAATCCCTGCCACATCATGAAGTTCTTGTAAGCATTAAATGGAACAAAACTCTTGCAGTGCCTATGGGAGTGGGGCGTCATTAATGGTAGTTGTTTATCAATGTGCCAGATGCATGACAGGCCACAGTCAACACATGGCTGTTGAACAAACTTGCTGATAACTGTGCATAATTCAGTATGTGATAAAATGGCCCCAGCAAACAGCTCCTGCTGCAAGACACACGTGTCCGGGAAGCTGCTTCTGTTAGGGCTGAGGGCAGGCAAGAACAGGGCTGCCCTACAGGAGTGTCTCCCTGCAGATGCTGGATGCCAACCAGCGCTGGGACGTGCCCGAGGCCGTGCAATGGATGTCCAGGCTGGCCGAGTTCAAGCCACTGTGGATCGAGGAGCCCACGTCTCCTGATGACATCCTGGGGCATGCTGCCATCTCCAAGGTAGGAAGA
>PVIC010017793.1:0-32327 GCA_004025085.1 Thryonomys swinderianus
GAGGACTTTTAAATTTATCTTCCAGCCCTTTAAGCAAAGGGTCACCCTTTGAATACTACAGGGAAAATCCCTGCAACTACTAGCAATTTGCCCTTCTTTGTCTTTTTTTTCCACACATTTTTGGTTAACATAGCTACTGAGTAAATTGGAAAATAAACCCTCCATGGGTGACCGGGCAAAATTTATTAATCATATAACCCTGCAGCTGATACAGCCCTAATGCAAATATTTGTGCTTCTATTGCTGGCACTAGTCTGATCACTGCCAAATAGTGACAGATTTTAAAGACAATCACATTAAGTATTAATCAGGCTTGAAAGATGTAGCCATGCAGAGGCGTTCTAACAAGCAGATGTTTCCCGCTTGCTTTCTGCACAAACATCGTCATGGGCTGTGTAGGACTGAAACTGTTCTTCTTCTTCATAAAACATCACTTTCAGTTCCCTAAAATTCCAAGGAGCCATTGGCCAGATAGATGGCCTTGTGCCAGTGACACGGCTGTGACCTGATGTAGTCTCTAACCATCCTCTTGTTCTGGCTTCTCTCACCTGGGTGTGAACCAGGCCCAGGTGCTCAGTGTGGGAACTGGTGAGAACTCTCAGGGGCAGGAGGGGGGACCCTGGAGAAGAGAGGCTTAAGGGGACCCAGATAGTGGAGGCAACATGGCCTGCCGGTATCTGCCTGGCTTGGGTTGGAGAACAGCAAATGCTAACATCTGCTAAATCCAGAGGGGCTGGCAAAGCCATTTATATTGTTGTAATGAAAGCTTCTATTGGCTCCCACCTGGAAGGGTAAAGTTGCCCATCTGGACAGTCTGGGGAGTCAGTGGGAAGGGAATTAGGTGGAAACCGAGGCTATGGATGGGCTGTTACGGGTCTCACAGAGAGGGAGGATCAGAGCTCCAGTCTGGCACAGCCCTGCCCCATGGTCCCCAGTCCTAACCTACAGCATGGGGACCCTGGAGGCTCCCAGGCTATTCGAGTTCCTGGGTATTAATGTTGGAGAAAAAAAGAGTTAACAGAAAGAGAAGGGGGAAGGTCACCCAGCTCCATGAAGGATCTAGTTCAGCTGGGGCCAGCTTGAAAACTCTTTTTAGAAATATGAGTTTAACCACTTATTGTGATATACCCATACTCAGAGAACTGACAGAATTTTTGTGAAACATGTATAAATGGAAAAAAAATCCAAGGTTTTTATTTATGTTTTTATATATTTGTGATGGGGTGTGTGGGTGTGTGTAAGAGAGAAAGTGAATATTGAATCACCTGTTTGAATCAGTTAGTATCTTCTGTCCTTACAGACAAATTTATAGGTTATAATTTTGAAAATTGTTTAAAGAAAACTCCCCCAAAGGACACATTATTTTCCTAACAGTGCTACAAACATACCAGCAATTAATATTTTTACATTTTTCCAGATTTCTGAAAGCCCACTTCTACTCAATCTATTTCTCAACCTTTTCTGCACCTTTAATCAGGTTCTAAGTAATTTCTTAGTGATGAGAAATTCTCTAATCAGATTTTTTTTTGAGACAGGGTCTCGCTTTGTAGTTCAGGCTGGCTCTGATCTCACTATGTAGTCCAGGCAAGCCTTGAACTCAGCAGTCCTCCTGTCTCTGCTTCCCGAGTGCTGGGATGACAGGCGTGAGCCACCACGCCCGGCTCTAGTCAGATTTTTCCTAGTGGGTAAGGAAGGAGGTAGAGCCTGTAAGTGAAATACTATAAGAGAAAAATCAGGAGATAATGATCTTTTGGCAGCTCTTTTTCCAGCAGCCAACTCATTTAAACCCCCATTATTTCACCCTTCCCTTATAAATAGGTGTATTACTCATCTTTCTGTCACTAAAACAAAGTTACTGGAGAAAATCAAATTAAGAAGGAAAGGGCTGGAGATTTAGCTCAGTGGTTCCAGCTCCTGCCTCGCAAGCACAAGGTCCTGAGTTTGATCCTTGGTAACCATATACAATGCTGGGCATGGTAATTCATGCCCACCAGCAATCAATAACACATACCACAGTGCCAGGTGTGGTGGCTCACGCCTGTAATCCCAGCACTCGGGAGGCAGAGACAGGAGGATTGCTGAGTTCAAGGCTTGCCTGGGCTCCATAGTGAGCTCAGGGCCAGTCTGAACTACAAAGTGAGACCCTGTCTAAAAAAAAAAAAAAATAAGAAGGAAAGGTTTAGGTCGGCTCACAGTTTCAGAAGTTTCAGTCCATGGTCAGACAGCTCCATTATTACTGGGTTTATGGTGAGACAGAGCATCATGATGGGAGGGGGTACGATGGAGCAGAGCTAGTTATATCATGACAGCCAGGAAGGAGACACAGAGAGGGAAACAGAGACAGACAGACAGACAGGACCTCCAACTGGACCCATCTCCTAATAGTCCATTAAGCCATGAATTCATCAATGGATCAACACACTGATGAAGTTAGTCCCCTTATGATCCAATCATCTTTCTAAGCCCCACATCTGAACATTGCTGCATTGGGTATCAATACATGAACTGTTGGGCAACACTTTATATTTAAGCCACATAGTGGGAAAATCACAGAATCATAGAATTATAGGAGCTAGAGGGAGCCTTAGCATAACCTGACCTAGCTCCTTGAAGTGTAGTCTTGTTCCTTAGGGAAAATTGATCTTGCCTCTTGTCTTAGAGGATAGTAAGTTAGAGATGCAGTGAAGGCAGGTCTTTTCCCCAGGAGTCCTGCCGAGGCACATGTTTCTTTGGGAGTTAAAGAGAACAATGCAAAGGAGGGAAATGTTTCCTCTCAGTGATCTGTGTTGCTTCTCTTTCCTCCCCATTCTCTTACCTGCCCCTTGACTTCTCTCCCCATGATGGTTTACAAGTTCATCCTCCCATCTGCCATGGGCACTGAAACTTGGCCTTTATGACCCCCCCACCCTCTGCACTGTACCTCATCTTTGCCTCCAGTGTAGTGTGCTCTCCTGGGAGGCTCTTTTCCTGGTTTCCACGGAAAAGGACTCTAGAACTGTGGGGCCACCTCAGTTGCTGTTTGTTCCTTGAACATACAGACAGCTCAGGCCAGGGGGGCAGCTTCATAAATATTTGTGAACTAGGATTAAAATGTGGGGCTCTAGGTGGAACTTTGAGGCTCTATTTGTAGTTCCTCCCTTGCCTTTAGGAAGAATGAAATTTTGCAATTGTCATTTCTCTAACTGGAGGAAAAAATAACTAAAGTGCTTTGAGAGTCATTCATTCATACAGTAGGAGTCAGATTTTCATTTGCCCACTCAGTTCCCCCAATTTAATGCCCCACGTGAGATAATGTGCAGAAATCTAGGGATCTTGGACATTTTGACTGCAGAGAATGATAAAATAGAAAATTCCTGGTTTGGAGTTCTAGCCCTTCCTGTGTCTTCAAGGTTAATGACTCACAAAACTGATCAGTCTAGTGAGATACACACTGGGGGCTGCCCTGTGGGGGATCCCCTTGGAAGAGCCAGTGGAAGCTGGTCTGGCCTTCACTGGACTCATTCTGGCAATAATTGGCATTGCTCAAAAGCACTGAGAACGTTTCTTTCAGAACTGTCTTCAGCCACATGGGGAAGGCGGATTGAACTCAGGACCTTGTGCTTGCCAGGCAGGCGCTGTACCACTGAGCTCCATCTCCAGCCCATGGGAAGGTCTCTAACTTTAGCTACTGATGTCATTTCTCTGGCTCATCACCCTGATCATTTTCCAAGTACTGTTCTGTTCAATTGTTTGAAAAAAACTATGAAGGGTGAAGGTTGACTACTCTTGAGGAGATGCTCAGACTCTTCTTGCTCCCTCCAGGGGAACAGCTTGAATCCCAGACAGTCCTGGGTTTCAACCTTAACTTAGCAAACCTTGGCCAAGTTATTAACCCCACTGTTTCTTAAGTCTTTAAGCTAGAGAATGTATATTACAGTTCCTTCCCCAGAGTGTTGTAGTTTTAATTAGGATGCTTTCAGCAGAAAATAAAAGAGAAGTAAACTAAAATGGATTTAAACTGTGTGGAAATTTATTAATTCACAGAGGGAGAAGTCCAGAGGAAAGCAAGCTCCAGGCAAATTACAGCCAAGACTCAAGATTTAGTTCTCTGTCCTCTTCAGAAGTTCAGCTTTGTTATCAGACTGGTTCCCTTCTCTTTTGCAAGTAACAGCAATGAGGGCAGCATGCTTTCTTCCTCTGTCTAACTCATGAGAGAGAAGAATTGAAATTTGGTATGTGCTCTTCCCTTCCTCCTCTCTGACCATCCTAGGACACACGCTCACACATGGTCCAGTGGATGGCAAAGAAATGCCATGTTGGATGAGCTTAGCATAGTTGAGACCTGGTGTCTGGAAGGAGTAAGTAGTATAAATTATGAATGTTATCCAGTCAATAATTAGCACTCAATAGAGATTATTTTTCTGAATAATCAAGAGATCATTTTTTGGGTCAATCACACACCCATTCCAGACTATATATGGGATATATATAGTCCATTCTCTTTAATATTTACTCATTCTCCCCTTTGGTCCAGGGTCACCCTCTTACTTCCTATCAGGGAAGGACACAGCTGGGAAAGTAGCCCTGGGGTTCATTAGGAAATGAAAAAGTAACTCTAGTTCTAAAGAAAGAGAGAAACTGAGACATGTGGTCAGGAAAGGGATGCTGCCTGGCAGGAACCGGGAAATCAGAAGAGCTGACCCTTAAGTCTCAGTGAGTTTGCTTTTATGCCATTCCTTCCTTCCTTCTAGCTCTGTCCTGCTGCTCATGGACTCATTTGCATTGACTGCCAGGGGCAGGCTGCTGTGATAGTCATAGTGGCTCTTATTGGCAATCAGAAGAAAGTTTTCAAGGGCTCATCCATCCAAGAATCCTTAAGACCCTGCTTAATCTTTATATATTTGGCAATGGGCTGGGAAAGTCTAAAATGAAGCTTTCACACCTATTTAGCACCTGGTTAAGCATCACTTGGCACCTGCCAAATGGGTCTACCATTTAGGAGGGATTTGTGCTGATTACTATACTAATTAAGCAGAAGTCATTGCTATGCAGAATCATTAGATTAAATCAGTTTCTTGATAAGCAGCTGACCAACTGAAGCAGGTCTGAAGGCATCCCACACACACAGTTTATGCACCAGCAGTTGCTCTGTGTCGTCAGTCAGAACAATCTGAATTCTTATAACCAGCTTCTCTTAATATGACTGAGCCCATGGATAATTGACAGTTTCAAAGTTAGGTGACACAGTTTGGAAAATCTAAGTAGCAAGCACAAAGGTCACATCCAGTAGTGAATAGATATCTCACACATGTAATTATCTTCCCTTTTACTTCTTTGCCTGGGCCAGTGACTTTTAACATTACCCTTTATGTTACTGAGAGCACTTTATAGACTCATTTTGTAAGTCTGTGCTAAGGTATGGCAGACTCTGAAATTTGATACTTAGGATTTATAAGAACTTGGCATTTGGTGGACAATTTGTGGGTGGGGCATATGTGTGCATGTGGTGGGCAGGGGACCTAGCACCTAGATGCTCAGAATGTTGGGAATGTTTGTTAGCATCTGAAGGCTTTTCTGTGGGCAGTGGGTTTTCATAGAGAACCCCTCAAAGGATATCAGTATTATTCCTAAAGAGAAGCATTTTTGAACCAGGCACAACCTACCTCTGGAGATTTCTTCTTTTTTTTATAACATAGCTTCTGGGTTTTATAGGATATTGTGTTAGAAGCTAAAGAATTGGTGAACTAGATGAGTATTGTGAAAAACATCACATGTAGTAGAACCTGGTCTATATTTATTAGTGTAAAATTCACTACTTTGAGATAACCTTGAAGCACTGTATTGGTCACTTCTGAGATGCTAATGGGTATTGTTACATCAGTAAATTTTCCTAACGTTGTACATGTCAAAAACATTTCTGTCTTCACTAGATTTTCCTAGAACCCTGAGGAAGGAAATATCTTTGGAGGAGAAAGTAGATAGCTCCATATTATTAAAAACTGTGATGATGTTTTGGGGCAATTGCATCTCACTTTATGGAAGGTTGGAGAAAAGGAATTCAATTTGAAGCCAATGGAAAATTTCAAACATGGGTGCAATCCTATATAGTACATGCCTCTGTAATGAAGACCTTCACATCTCAATGAGTCCCAGTGGCCTGTTTGTATCAAGCAGTATTCAGTGAGGGGGAACTTTGCCCTAAATAAATGCAAATATTCCTCCCAAGTTCATTTTAATGAGAACTCTTGCCCCAAACCCTGTGGGGGGAAGGGTGGAGTGATGGGGAGGGCAGCCTTGGGGAGCAGCTGCTGCGGGATGCTTCCACACAGGATGATTTGAGAGTTTAGTGGGAACAGAAGCCAGACAGGGGGAATGACCCTGAGGACATGAGTGTTTTAGAATCATTCAGAAACTTTGGAATTTAGTGGTGGGAGAGATCCATCCATCTGATTTTTCAAAGGGAGATTGAAGGGAAGGGTGGTCTGGGGAAGGTGGAGAATTTGGGGTACACAGGTTCAGACCCCTAGGGGGCATTTAGGTACTATTATGCTAGGAATTCCTATCTGCATAGTGCCTCGCTTGGTGCCTACCAGGTAGTGCATTAAATAACTCTTGTGCATTTGAGCAGGAATTGACACAAAGGTCTTTTTAAGTGTAGGGTGCGAGGCAAAAATTTGGTGTGGTAACTACTTATGTTACTGATTTAATGGGTTTATTATGAGGAAGGAGATGGGACAGGACATGGATGGGAGATGATGTTGGAAACACAGAGGGAGCACAGTGAGTGGGAGTGGGGAATGCTGCAGGTTTCGCTCCGTGTTATGGACTCTTGATTTCAAAAAAGAACATTTTTATGTTTCAAGTAAACTTTTTTTTTTTGAGACAGGGTCTTGCTTTGTAGTTCAGGCCGGCCCTGAGCTCACTATGTAGCCCAGGCAAGCCTCGAACTCAGCAATCCTCCTGTCTCTGCCTCCCGAATGCTGGGATTACAGGTGTGAGCCACCACGCCCGGCACTGTGGTATGTGGTATTGATTGTTGGTGGGTGTGAGTCTCCACGCCCAGCATCGTATGTGGTCACCGGGGATCGAACTCAGGACCTTGCACTTGCGAGGCAGGCGCCAGAACCACTGAGCTAACCCTCTGGCCCTCAAGTAAACTTTTTATGGAGTCTGGCAGTATGTGAACCCTTGTGGTCAGTCTAAGGAGAGACACACCTCTGCAAATTTATCTTCGCTCTATTTTGAGAGACGAGCATAGGTGGTTCGGGAACTCATCTTCCTGCTTCCGGCCACATCACAGAGCACTGGCTCATAGTTCTGAGTTCACCTACAGATGCGTTGGCCGAAGGGATGCCAAGTCCCTATTCCTTATTAGGCCACTTGGACACCAGCGGTCCCACTCCGGTCCCAGAGCTGTCCCCTCCCCTGTAAGCATGGAGTGAGTTCCAAGGGACCTTCAATGAGAGCCTCGTGGTGTGTCATGCAGCCATCTATATTTGGCCTGAGCCTTGAGCCGATGGGAGTCATGGGTTATGTGTGTTCAAATGCTCCTCTGTTGGTCTATTTTCCTTCATGAATCCTATTTCATACTTGTGCTGTATGATCTCTCAGTCCTTACAAACTGGAGTTCTTTTGTGAAATGAAGTTCAGGTTTTCCAGGAATTACAATGGCAGAGGGATAGTCGCTGTGCACAGCTGATAGTCCTGCTGCCCTGTAAGAAAACTTGTTCACTGGAGCAGAGAGACGTGGCCTGTGGGCAAAGTGGGTAAGAAGAAGAGGAGGAAGAAAATGGACTCATCTTTATGCTGGAGAGAAGCCCCTTTCCAGCTTGTCCCTTGTCAGGGATCCTGTGGACACGACCTGATTCTTTCCATTCCTGGAGTTTGCTGATTATGCAAGAAGACAGAGTTGTTTCTGCTGAGGACAGAGGATCCTGTCAGGCTCCTAGAGAATGACGCGCTGAGGCAGAGGGCAGGGTGGTAGAGGGGTTTGTGGATAGGACAGGCGGACATGCAGCACAGCAGCGGGTAGAGGGCACCTGTTGTTTGTCCTCCCTACAATTTAATTGTCCATCGTTTCAGACAATTCCCCAGAGAGGTCCCTGAGCCTGTGGACCGATGGCCTCCTTGCTTCTTGCTGGGAGAGCTTCCGCGGTTGTTGTCTGAGGAACTAGAGAGGGAATTGATTTATTTTACTTCTGAACTACAGCCTTCCTACAGGTGGCAGCTCTTGATCCAACATGATCGGTTTGCTGCAGCTGGGCGCCTCTCACTATAGGAAAACTGCACGTGGGTGACTCCACCTAAGGACGCAGAGCAGTGGCTCAGTCAGGCCAACCGGGGTCTGGATCAGGCCAGGCGTGGAACAAGCCAGTAGGTTTTCAGCAGCTCACGTAAGACCTTCTCGCTGGCTGGCCCTGGTCTCCACTTTGGGACTTGGATGGCCTGGGCTTCAAATCTCTCTTCTTAGCTTATTAGCTGCACACACTTGATTGGGTTCTTCAACTCTTCTTGTTTACTTTTGTATTGTGAAAGTTATTACTAAGTCCCTGGAAATCTCTGCATCTTTCTAAACCTGTTGCAGGTTTGGTTCCACTTGCATCCTGAATATGTGAAAAGAGCTGAAGGTACAGGTGGAAGACGGGTGTCTGACTTTCATCTCTAGCTATTTAATTGGCACAGAAACTCGGACCAAGGAGGCCCCCAGCAGTGTGTGCGAAGCGCTGTTTTGCTTTTTCTCAGAAGGAGTCTGGAAGCAGCCAGACACTGCCTATGGAACAGCAGCTGGCACCTGGCAGAGGCCTCAGAGTCAGTCACAGAGAGCCAGGAGAGGAGGGTAGGTCCAGGCAGGGCTGGAGGGCACTACTGGTGGTTATCAATCAATGACTTGCCAGGGCTTGGGCTGGGTTTCCTTTGTTTTCGCCTCAGAATGAGCTCATCTTCTTTGAACAGAGATGAAGGACTGCTCTGATGCTAGGAGGTAGCTCTTCAAATCTCTCCCTGTCCATGCCTGCTTCCCCAGAGCAGCCACTGCTGAGCTGTCTGCTTGTTACCAGGTTTTTCCTGCTATGCCCCTACTAGTGGGGCCAGTACATTGTAGGGTGTGGATACACTCCAAAAATCAGTCAGTTGTGTGCCCCTAGCAATGTTTTGGTTAATACTGGCCCATGGATGATGGGGGTCTTATAAGACCATATCACTTAGCGATATTGTAATTGTCTTAGTTTTTGTAAATATAGTAGTTAATGTTGGCACAATAATGTAATCAGCTGACAATGCCTTTCTCGGAATGTATGAATATCATTAAGAGATGCAGAGCTGTGCTTCCAGTTAAACATGAGAGTTTAACCCAGGTGGCCTGCTCTTCCTCCCAAAACCCCAAGAAACCAAATGCCAAGAAGGGAAAGTCATGAGGGTGGAAGGTGTGCAGGAGACTGTGGCACAGACACCATCACTGGAGGGAGAAGAGCAGATGTAGGTGCAGCTGCCGATGCACCAGAGTGGGAAGCTGTGATTTCCAGTGGAGGTGACGTCAAGAAAGGAGCCAGTGTCTCCTGAGGCTCCATATCAGCCTGACACAGGGCTGAGGCTGGGCTTTGGTGGGACACCTAGGTTTAGATGAAGCTCCAGGTCCTTGTCTCACTCCTACAGAAGTAATAACTTAAACCAAGATGTTCAAGGCCTGGGCATCTCACACTGCAGATGGGGAGGAAATGCATGGACTGAATGCAGGGATTCTGAGTGTGGCCCTTTGCCACTTTCTTCGGCTCTAGCCTCAAGCCACAAAGGAGAGGTGGCTTCTCCAGAAAGACTGAGTCAAACATACTTATAGATGCTGAAGCCTTAGGAGTTGGTAATCTATGTTGAGGCTTTTAGAATTTCTCTTTCTGATTTATAAATTATCATGAGTTTTACCCAACTCAAACTGCAAATCCTCTCACCCCTTTTGGCTTAAGTCTTGGTTGTTGTTGTGGTCTTAGCTGAGTGGCGTAGAGCTTGCCCTGCTCATGGGGAGTTTACTCACAGCAAGCAGGGCTCTCCCTTGTGCCACTCTTCTTTCTGGGATAAAGTACTTCATGATGTTGTTCTCCAGGACTTTGAATAGCAAGTCAATTAGCCTGTCGGTGTCTATTAGAATGTTTACTCTTTACCTGGCACAGAATAGGCCAGAACTGCAGAAGAAGGAGACACGGCCAGGAGACTGGAGAAGAATCTTCCAAATACCTCTGTTCACTCTTCAGTGATTTAAGGAAGTTTTATGTTTGTTTATTTACTGTTTTAGTTAAAGATTATTATTATCTTCTGAGAAGAGTTGGTCTGATAAGGGCTGATCAGAGTTAATTTTTGATTGCCCTTAAAACTTTTTGGTAACTTTTATTCTTCTCCTACCTTCTAAATATGAAGGAATAGCCAAAGATTAGCAAAAATTTAAGGAAAGAATCCATATAGAAGACAAAAGCAAAACACAATTTAAAAATGGGGGAAAGTTTGGGGAGAGGGTTGCCCAGGGGAAATACAGATACTTTCAGAGCAGAACAAGTATAAACATCTACCTTTCATGATAATATCTGTAGAAAGACCAAAGAAAGAAGGAAGGAAGGAAGGAAGGAAAGAAAGAAAGAAAGAAAGAAAGAAAGAAAGAAAGAAAGAAAGAAAGAAAGAAAGAAAGAAAGAAATCCCTTTATACAAAAAAGAAAACTACTATCTCAAAGAAAAAGACTTGTAGGACAAGAAAGATCTAAAAGTTTAAAATAGGATTATAAAAATATTCAATCATGCCGGGCGTGGTGGCTCACGCCTGTAATCCCAGCACTCGGGAGGCAGAGACAGGAGGATTGCTGAGTCCCAGGCTTGCCTGGGCTACATAGTGAGCTCAGTGCCAGCCTGAACTACAAAGCGAGACCCTGTCTCAAAAAAAAAAAAAAAAACAAAACCAAAAATATTCAATCATGGAAGAAATCTATAAAGTAAAACAGAAGGATAGATATGGATAATTAAAAAAGATAAGAATCAATCTAAGAATGTCAGCAATTAGTTAAAAATCTAGTAAAAGAGACCAGGGAAGCAGAAAGGTAGACATTTTCAAGAAAATGTTCCTGAACTGAACACCATGAGAACCTCGCGAATAAATCAGAGATTGACAATCTATAGCTCCCAGGCTTGCTTTGTAAATCAATTTTTATCGGAACATGTTCATTTGTTTCTGTGTTGTTCATGGTACCTTTGCTATAGTGATAGAGTTAAAAAGTTAAGACAATGACAGTGTGGCACACAAAGCCCAACATATTTGCTATCTTGCCCTTTACGAGTCTAAGTGACAAGATCTCTCTATTAACCAATATCATGCATTTAAGACCAAGAGCGAGGATATAGTTATGAGTTCTAGGAACACGGTGGGGGGATTCTCAGATTACAGAGAGAAGAGAGCAGAAATCAGGATGGGGTTGAACGTCTTAGAAGCCTTGGCAGAGATACGGAAAAGTGAGATGGTGCCATCAAACTTATACAGAGAAAAGCTTTCCATCTGGCACTTGATCCAATGGAAGGAGAGAATGGAGGTGATATCAGAGAGCCAGGTTTCAGGAGGATACTTGCAGTTTCCCAGACAGTACACTTGAGCGCAGTAAGAAATACACCAAGAGAGAGAAGGACGTGGAGCCCTGAGTACAAGACAGCGACAGGAAACTCAGGGGATGTGAAGAGGCACCAGGACCAGGGAGAAATGGGACCAGGCCAGAGAGCTGAGCAACTGGGGCCACCAGGAAGGAAGTGCACAAAACTCCGCCATCTGTGCAGGAAGCGCTGGAGGAAAGCACCGACCACTGAGCACTCAGAGCATTGGGTGCTAATCATGCAATAAAGGAAGCATATCAGAAAGTGTGCCATTAAGGTAGCAAAGCAAAATTAATACTGCATGAGAAAGAAAGTGTGATCGCTGTGATGTCTGAAGAGAGAATAATGTTTGTATCATCTTCCAGGAGCTGCAGTTGTTGGGCTCTTGCTGGGTCCTCTGACAAGCAGCCATCTCTGCCTCTTAGTTCCTCCAGCTCCTCGAGAGGCAGGAACGAGAATAACTGAGCTCTTTGATTTCATAGCAATTCTGATACTTTCTCATTAATGCCCTATATTAAATATCCCTCTATTGAATTACTTGGCATGGGTTTGTTTGTGGAATCTGACTGGTACAGATGTCAAGAAACATATCTAACATTGATAAATCAAGAAATAGCAGTGTAAGCATCATGTTAGAAATGTGGAAGGGAATAATACCATGGGTAAAAGAAAATAATGAACAGAGTTTGATATGTGCCTGTGAGGTGAGGAGCTCAGAGGTTGAGGGCAGAAGGAAAGGAAGATAATGTTGTCATTAAAGTCTTTTATAGTATCAGTTCACTTTAAACTAAGGCACATATTACTTTGTAAAAGAATACAAAAAATTCACTGAAATATTTTTTAGTCTCAACACTAGACCAGTCACCAGGTCTTGTGTTCCCACCAATGCGTCCCACGGGCAAGTTGAAGATGAAGGTGAGTGTGTGTCCTTTGCAGAGCTGTCCGGGAGGAAGAGTGCTTCTGTGGTATCTACCTGGGTCTCACAAAAGAAATACATCACATTTTTCCTGCCTAAGGCATCTGACGGGTTGCACAGGGCTGCAGTTTCCAGGTCTAGGGGGCTGAGGTGGGCTGAGGAGCAGATACTACTTTTTCCACCTTCAGCTGGAAGAATTCTGTGGTGATTCCTGGTCATGACAGGTGAACAGCGCCCCAAGCACATGTGACCACAGGGAGGACCTGGTGCTGAGTCCTTCCTGCATCCTCTTGATGAGCACTGATGATGTTGGAGCATGGAAATCGCCTCAGTTCCAGCTGCGGGCAAGGACCTTGCACAGGACTTCGAGATCACAGTCAAGAGGCCTCACGGCAGGCGGCTCCTCAGCTTGGCTCACACAACCTGGGCCTTGTCTTCTCTTCCAAAGTTCAACTTTTCCCCATGCAGGACCAGAGGGATCTTGTAAACTAATTCTTCCAGACAAACACACTTCTCTCCCTTCTTCCTCTCTTTTTTTCCCTTTCCTCGAGTTCCAGATCCTCAGCCCTCTCCTGTTTTCTAGTTTTGCAACAGGCCCCAGGGAAGATGGCTGACAGAGGCCACCCCCGGGGGCTCTGCTTTAGCCAACCTTTGCCCCAGATCCAGGGATGATGCCATTACAGTGAATCTCAGATCTTTGGCTTTTTAGGGGGCGCAGTGGGAAGATTAAGGCTTTGTAGTCACACATGGACATCAGCGTTGCGTGGCTGCTCCCATTTGGCACCTCCTCCCTACAGTGTTACTTTTCGGCTCTGCTCCATCCCAAGATGGGGTTTGCTCACCGGCAAAGTGAGCAAGGATCTGGAGGCACAATAGCCGGTCTGGAAAAATTTATGGAAATGCAGCTTTTTTTTTCTGTATAGTAAAAAGATACAGAAAAGGCGTGACTCAGGGTTTGCTCTGGGGCCAGGAGGGGACTATCTACAGAATTTTTAAGTTCTCTACTTGCATGGACACCTGCTGAGGAACAGAGCAAAGCTTCTTAGGTTCTGAGATTTGCCTGAAAGGTGATGAAGGATCCTACAAAGCTCTGAAAGGAATTCGTATTTTTAAACGTCTCTTGGCTCACCTTGTAATCAAAGGGTCACAGAGATGAACACAGTGATGGCTATTTTATTGAAGAGGCAGGTAGGTTAGTGACTGTTTTTGTTCTGAAAGGCAAGGTTTGGGTATAATTTGAAGGAAGAGATGATGACAAAACGTGCATCTGCTTTGCTTGAGCAAATGAAGCTCCCTGTCTACTTCTGCCACCCCCTGTTCTACCAGTGTAGAGCAAAGGAAAGAGCCAGAGTTTCAGGGGGAAGAAAGTTCCAGACAGGACAGCACCGCTGAGAGAACTGTCCAAAATGTAACCTCCAGGGCAGGAATGGGGTACAGGGTCTGTTTCTAAGGAGGGTGTTTTTCTGCCCAGTGCCCTTATCTGCTTTTGGGAAAAGACTCAGCTTCACACATCATCCGCATGAGGAACAGTTAACAGGCTAAAGAGAAAAGCGCCAGTGTGAACAAAGATCAGAGAGGAAAGGGGGTGGAATGGAGACCACTTGCTGGAGCTCCCGGGGAGCCTGTGCCTGTCCTCAGTGAGTCTCCTCTAGGAGCTCGGAAACACTGGGGAGGCAGATGGGCATCTAGCTGTTCACTTGCTTATTGTTTTAACCACTTTCCTTCCTGGGAAAAAATACCCAACACCTATAACTTCAAAGAGGACAGGTTTACTTTGACTCACGTTTCCAGTCCATGAGTGGCTGGCTCCCAGGCAGAGATGACACAGCAGAGGGATGTCTTGGAGGAAACAGATGAGAAATCTGGGGGTTGGCGGGCCTTGCGAGGCCATGGAGCCGGACGGGACTTACGAGCCAGGCTTCGTGGGCATTCGGTTCTGCCAGGAATGTAACAACATGCTGTACCCCAAAGAGGACAAGGAGAACTGAATTCTGCTGTACGCGTGCTGAAATTGTGATTACCAGCAGGAAGCAGACAACAGCTACATCTACATGAACAAAATCACGGACGAAGTGGACGAACTGACCCAGATAATCGCTGATGTGTCCCAGGACCCCCACATTGCCAAGAACCGAGGACCACCCGTGCCAGAAGTGCGGCCACAAGGAGGCGGTGTGCTTCCAGTCACACAGTGACCGTGCGGAGGATGCCATGCGCCTGTACTATGTATGCACTGCCCCGCACTGTGGCCACCGCTGGACCGAGTGACCCATCCCTCCTCCACCTGTAATAAATGCCAGGTTCTATATGCAAAAAAAAAAAAAAAAAAAGAAAAAGAAAAGAAAAGAAAAGAAATCTGCTCACAACACGGCAAGCAGGAAGCAGAGAGAGTGGGAAGTAGTGGGGGAGGGGAGTCCTCTTCCATGTGGGACCCAGTGACACAGCTTTCCAAACAAGACCCCGGCTCCTGCAACACATTCCGCTCTGGACTGTTGGGCAGATTAATCCACTAAGGAGTGTAGCACCCCCATGATCCAATCACCTTTTGAAAGTCCAACCTCTGAACACATGAGACTTTGTGGGGATATCCTTGATCTAACCATGACACAATGATTCAATACTCACAGAATGACTTCCATGTGCCAAGCACTGTCTGGCCCCTGGAGAAACAGGAGAACAGAATACTCCCCCTCTCCATATGAAGGATTGCTGAGCCAAACACAAATAAATTGCAGGGCAGCTCTTTGCCTGTATTGTATTTTTCCTAAAAGCAAGACAGAGATTTATAAGGTCCTGAGGTCCTCCTATCTTCTGTCCACTCATTCCACTAAAGACAGGATGTAAATTCTCTGATACAGACCTTTAGAACAGAGAGGGCAACAGAGGAGTCTGGGACCAGATTTATTCCTGCTCACAGTTTCTTGTCTTTGGAAATCTGATTTTACCTTGTCTTATCACTTCTCTAAAATGTCTTGTTCTTTGTTAGAAACCCCACAGAAGCCAGCTGTAAATCACTGTCTTGAATTTCTTTTCTGCCCCATGATGTGCATCTCATAGGTTAGAAACTTACTTTTTCCTCCCTAGTGTTGATCTTGTTACAGGAGTTTATACAAGTTATGAACTTATGAGAACTGAAGCAAAGAAACTCATTTTTCTCCTCTTCATGTGAGTAAGTCAGACAAAGTCCTTGGGCTAATTTTATTTTTCTCAGATTGATCACAGTTCTTTTTGTTTTATCAGCTTCTCTGTAAAAGATTTCCTTTATATAATTAATCCCAGAAGCTAATTCAGACTGCCGGCCCTCAAAGGGATCGGTTGGCTGAACAGACTCCTGGTGGCCTCCTTGGTGAGGACCATTTATCATGTGCTATGTGCCAGGCTCCTTTGGTATCTGAGCAATGGCTCTTTCAAGCTCCTTAAATATCTAACTTAATGTGGCAAGATTTTTTTCTTCAATCCTCACGTGCTCTTATTTGGAATAAGTTCTTGTAGCACCCAAAATAACAACAAAATAAATAATTGTGTATATAATATAATTAATATAATATAATATAATGTAATGTAATGTAATATAAATGAACTCAGGGAATGAGTATTTCTGAAAAAGGGACTTTCAGTTTTGACTTATACAACATCTTCAACAAAGAACAGTACATTTTTAGAGAAGTAATGTTAAATGACAAGGACTCTGGGTCTTTTGAGGCAGAAATTTGAAAAAGGGAAAAATAAATGGCTGATAAAAGGTTAGTTAGCAAAGTGTATTAATGTAGATTCTTCTGATACCATTTCCTGACCAATGAGGATCTAAAGTTGTTCTCAGTGCCCTGTCTGTTAGAAAGGGGGTCAGGACACCTCCTATCTTTTCAATTTATTTCCAGCTGTTTGGCAAACACAGAAAAGACAGACAGCTTTTCTGCCTCTGCTGCTTTTTGTCTTCAGCTCAACAATTCCTTGTTTTTTCAGAACTGTATACTGGACCATTTTACCATCACTCAGATACAAACACTTAAAAGGCATAATTTGCTGTTCAGTTAAGGCAAGCCTGATCCAGCTAACAGAGTATTGCATTAGAATCCACATCTTTTGTGATAAGGAACTGTTTTTTAAAGCATCCTTTCCCCCAAGAAAGGTTTTTTGATTGTCTTTTAGATCAAGTCTTGGTAGAATCACATATCTTCTTAGAATATTTTATTTCAGCTCCTAGATATACACCTTCAAACTCTAATCTTGTTCATTAATGTCTTTAAAAAGTGTTTTCTGAGATGGCGCCAAACTCTAACACATTAACTCACAAGTACTGCAGACGATGAAATTCCATTCCTCATAGACAGTTCTGGAGGTCATAAGGGGCAGAAGAAGAATATAACATGGTCTAATAATCTCGTGAAAAGTGTCCCTATGCCTATTAGGATATAACATAGAGCCTCTCTAGGGATTATTGCAGAGAAATTCCTGCAAGAGAGAAAAATGCTAATTTCTCATTCCAATTATCAGTTGCACTTTGATTCAAATGAAATGGCCCTTGTGTGCTGGATGCTTTATGAGACCCACTGAAAGGCAGACCCCAGCCCTCAAGGAACTTCCATCAGAAAAAGAGGACGTGGTCCCTCCTGGGACCATAGAGGGTGAGACAAATAATATGAAGGAAAAGGAGAGGACACTGCAGTTTATTTTTGTATAGCACGAACCAAAGAGCCTGAACCCTGTTTAACTTTTCTTCTCTTTTATGACGTCTTTTACTATGGGTAGAGAAACAGAGTGAATGGAATAGAAGTAATGATCCCATTCTTTTAGGTACATAAGTTCACTCTGAAATCAAACCTTCAGATTTCACGGTCCGTTATGATAAATAATAGCCATATAGGCTCAAAGTTTTGTTATAGCCAATTTTTTTCTTACCAAAGTTACCTCAGAAATTTGCGAGGAAAGTTAACTCCCTTTGAGTAACTAACTGCCACTGCCCATTCTCTGCTGGGGAGGGTGATGCCGAGCAAAGACATGTGTGGTGGGTTCGGACGACACCAGTTTAGCTGTCTGCTCCGAGTGAATTTGTCTGCTAGGTTCGCCCAGGGCAGGATGTGTGTGTGTGTGTGTGTGTGTGTGTGTGTACGCGCGCGTGCGTGCATGTGCGCGCGTGCACACACACACACACTCTGGCCACACGCTAGTGGGATTTGGGACATAGTCCCCAAATATGGTACCTTTGCATATTGAATATGTTAAACTGCAGGAATTAAAAATGGCCAGCGCAGGAAGAACTCTCCAACCTTACTTTGAAACAGATGAGGCCCCACGTTAGAAATGCCCTCTCTATGGCTGCGAAGCCTGGACAAAGGCACCTCGGTAATTTCTACCCCAGGTTAAGGCCCTTTGGTCATACTCCCTCATCCTGCCACATTTATCTATCTATCTATCTATCCTGCCATCTATCTTTCACTTTTCATAAAACCTAGAAGAAACACTTAGATTTTGCCATTTCTTCAGGTTTTTATTTCTTCTGAAGGTTCTTCTGTCATGTACCATTTCTGTACATAAATTTATTTACCATAAATCTGTATGCTTTTCTCTGCTGATCTTTCAGGTTGTTGTTATAGGGATCCCAGCTGAGAGCTTGGAAAGGTAGAAGGAAAAGATACATATTTTTGACTCATTACAATTTCTGGTGCCCTCAAAGGGACAGTAAAAGACTTGGATACTCCATTCATCCCAGAGTTGTAGTTGAGGTTTGGCATGAGTTATAAAATGCTAGCAGAAGGTAAGAATTCTTACCAGGTCAGTACCTGTTTCTTGTACTGTCAGGTGAAGAGAGGAAAGTAAAAACTACTTCTGTTCCTTCCTTTGAAAATTTAGATTAGCAGGAGAAGCACATTTATAAGAATTAGTTATTTGAACTGTAATTCTTGGGAACCTGGTTTTGGTTACCCACTGGTGATTAAAGGCAAAGTTCTTTCCTTCTTTATTCCAGTGCATTTGTATGCAGTTCTGTCATGTATATGTAATTATGGTATTTAGTAAGGCTACAAGTAGCAGAAAACCTCTGTTAAAGAAAATATTTTTAAAGTGGTAAAATTATGACTTTCATACAAACACAGAATGAACACATGCCAAAGATTTTGTGTAGCTCATTAATTAGAGAAAGACCTAGTGAGATATTACAATCAATTCAAAAGACAACTCAAAGAGCTGAGACATATGTAGGTAATTAGGAATACTAAAATGATTTTGCTTAGTAGAGCAAAACTGTGGGAGACCAGGCACACCTCCACCAGACAGAATTCATTTGCACATTTATGGGAAAGACTCATTCACATTGCCACAAGTTACATATAATTTACATAACTGTGAAGTAGCTCAATAACACTAAGAGGTATAGAGACACCATAGAATCAGATAACCTGGAAGAGTATATGAGACAATACCTACTTTTACATTGAAGACAATTGGTCATTTTTATAGTTTTTCAAAAATTTTCCTTATCCTACAGTGGTTTAAACCAGTAAGTTTATTTTTCCCATGTACCAAGGAGTCAAGAGACAGGCAGACTCATATTAAGACTAATAATAAGATACATCCTGGGCCAGAGATTTAGCTCAGTGGTTCTGGCGCCTGCCTCACAAGCACAAGGTCCTGAGTTCGATCCCCGGTGACCACATACAGTGTTGGGCGTGGTGACTCACGCCCACCAGCAATCAATACCACATACCGCAGTGCTGGGTGTGGTGGCTCACGCCTGTAATCCCAGCACTTGGGAGGCAGAGACAGGAGGATTGCTGAGTTCGAGGCTTGCCTGGGCTACATAGTGAGCTCAGGGCCAGCCTGAACTACAAAGCAAGACCCTGTCTCAAAAAAAAAAAAAAAAAAAGATACATCTCTATCTCTATAGTACGGGGTCTTTACCCAAGTTTCCTTGTGCACCACTCCTAGATCCCTTGAAATCATCAAAGTGATAAATGTTTCTCCTATGCTGAGGAGGCGACTGCAGTGGCACACTCTTGGGTAGCCTTGGAGTGGGGGACGGTTGGGAGAATTACACATATAATTAGGGGCTAAAACTTTGAACAGAACCTCCCACATCTGCCCTCTGACGTCTGGAGAGGGTGAGGCTGAGGGTTGATTTGATCACCAATGGCCAATCATCTAATCAATTATGCCTACCTAATAAGGTCCCCCCAAAGCCCCACATAAATAGGGCTCAGAGAGTTTCGAATTAGCGGAGTTATGTAGAAGTGCCCGGAGGATGGCATGCCCAGGAGGAGTGTGGAAGATGTCCTGCCTCGTCATACAGTCACGGCTGGGAGGCTAATGAAATGGGGAGCAGTTGTGAGTTGGAGTTTTGAGCTTATGGGATGGGATGCTGTTTGTAGAGAGGCAGCATCTGAGTTGGACTGAATGATAGCACCTGCACATGGTGTCTGCTGGAGAAGGTGGTGTTTGAAGTACTGTGCTGAATGAATAGGGTACAGAGCAAAGCAGGGTAGTGTTCTGACTTTTCTTTTGCCTCCCAGAAGCAGACAAAGCTGGAGCAGTGGTCATGGCTGCATCAGACCCAGCGTCCTTCTGTCTTCTGCTTTTTGTCCTTAGTTTCAATCTTTTCTTGTGACACCCCAAGGCGGCTTTTCCTGAATTCCAGACAGGAAGTACAAGGAAGTCCTGAGTTCTTTCTCTTCGGAGAATTTCTTAGTTTTAGGTAAGCCAATTGCATATTTACTGGTGTATACTTAATTCTTACTCATCTTTGCTAGCAGAAAGGAAGATGGTACAAATAGGAAGGAAAATAGCAGGGGTGCTGGATGGGTTGAGCTTGAGAATTTAAAATCGCTCCCAGCTTGGGACAATTCACATTGGGTCTTTCAGAGCATGATTGACAGCCTGATTAGCCAATCAGTTATATTTACTGTGCGTGTCCTTAATTCATTCTGTTACAATTGGATATGTGAAATACAGTCCATGTGTATGAATCTTCAACAAACTCTATGTGAAGAAAGTTCATCATAGGCCATGCCAGCAGGTTTAGCATGCATGTGTACTGGTTTGTGACTTTAGAATCTTCCAAGGTAGGGCCAGAGGTCTTTGTTTTCTGTATTTCTGCCTATAGGAAGCGCACCTTAGGACAAAGGCCATGGGGCTAGGAGGTGTTGCCCACTTCAGGTGAGTGGACGAATTGTAGTATTTGTACTGGAGTTATTTGCCAAGACTTGTACAAGAAGTTGAGTTGATATATAGAATAAATTTTTCCTTCATTTTAAACATTTTTAGAAGTGAAAATTAAATCTGAAAATCTGACACCAAGAGGGTTGTGTGAATGTAGGTGGAATTTGCAGTAATGGGATATTTGAAGTGTTGTTTGACCCATGCATTACTCTCTTGCACTTTTCTCTTAGGTTTTCCATTCTTTTTGTAAAGAGAACAGGCCTAGACCTGAGAGCTGTATGTCCCTAGGTAGTGTGAAGGGAAGCTTTCCTTGCCATTTTTAGGACTAGAAGGGCTCAGTCCCATTTGCATAAGTCACTGCAACCCTCCACCTCCAGTTCTCTGGTCTGTGTTGCTGTCTCTGGTTTAAGTGAGTCAGAGAATAGTCGAATTAACTTCTGCAGAACTTGTCTCTGTAGGATCAGCCTGTGCTCCCAAGACAATGTCCTACATGGCATCTGACGTCTGGGGTGTTGTTAGTGGACCCAAATATGTCTTCTCATTCTTTGAAAGCTAATTGGTAGGGCGGGAATTGGGTTTATTTAAGGCTGCACCTGAGAAGACAGAGGGGGCTGGTGTCCTCAGAGTCCCACCTTAGGGAACTCAGGCATAAAAAGACTTTTATTAGGAGGAAGGAGGCATAGGGGACAGTGGGCAGGAAACCTACATGCCGAACAGGATCTTTGTCATTTAGGGTGCAAACCTCCTTTTATCCCCCTTTACGCAGAATATCACAACTGACCTGGACCTTTTAGCACTAATTACAAATGTGTTATTTTTCTACAAGTTTAACTTCACAATAATTTATCTACTTTGAATTAATTCATGTGCTAAATTAAAGAAGAAATAAGGATTTTACACATTCTGGTGTTATTTGAATGTCAACAGATGTTCTGGGTTCTGTCAATCTGAAGGAAGTTTAAACTCTGAATAGTTCAGCAGTTAAACTCTAAATAATGTAGGTGTGGATTTTGTTTAGAATTTAGAAGGCAGCCAAAGGCTGGGGGAAAGAAATCTGCAAAGGCAATGTCCACAGAACTAATCACTGTTTCAGGGGGATTGTTATCTGTGACTCAGTGGTAGGTATTTAAAGCAATTCCATGTCTTGCACTAATCCTTCATCCTCACAAAGGAAAGTGCCAAGAATTGTCCAGCCATACAAATTTACGTGTACAACTCTTTTTTTCCTGAAAGACTGGACCATCCTCTATGCCTTGCATAATCCATGATATTACTGATGGTCTGTTCTATGGAACAGGCCTCACCTTTCATGACTCTTTTTCCCTTGATGCTTTTCTGATACATGAGTCTCATCAGCTCTAAGTTCTAGTGTTCACTGTTCTTATTTCTCCCTATTTCTATACATGCATGTTATTTCCTTTCTTCTATGTGGGAGGAAAAGAAATGTTTTCCTCCTACTCTTCTGTGTTGTATTTGGATTTCTGTAAAAAAAAAAAGGCATATTAACAAGAGTAAAGAAAACAGAAGTTTGTTAATATTTATATCTCATATATATGTGGGAGAAAGAGATGAGTAAATCAAAGAGGTGTCCAAAACTTGTGTAAAAATTTCAAAAAAAAAGACAGGTTGAGCTTAAGGGTAGAAAATTATGTGAAGGTAACTAAAAATATGGTAAGCAAGGGTAAAATTTTTAATGCAGTTTTAAAGGGCGTTTTCTATTAATAAGAGTCTTGTGGTTCTGAATAGGAACATCTTTATGAATAGAAATTTCCTTTGTAGATGTAAATTCTGCTTACAAAAGGGAAATGTATGCACTGCCACCGAACTTTTCTGGTGTCTGTTATTTCTTAAAATACATTAACTAGCTCAAAATATCCTTATGCCAAGTATCCACGTTTAGGGTGGCATATTCTGGTCTTTTACATACATTCCTATGCCTTTTCTTGTTTCAGTATTGACTACTTTCAAGCTCCTCCCCCTTCTGACTTCTTTTTGTTCTTACAGTGAGAGTCTCACTATCTTCCCTCAGAATGAAATCAAGAGAACAAGCTACTTAAGAAACATACTCAAGTTTTCTTGGAATTACAGCTTTTTAGAAATAAAACCTGGTAGCTTTCTTTACTTCAAAACCTAGCTAGTGGCAGAGGTGTGCAGCATGTGAACTATTGCAGTTCAAAGATATCAGCTAATTAATACCTGGAAAAGACCAGGGAAAATACACCCAAAGGCTTTTACCCTTCTGTATGGTTCCCATATTCAAATTGTCCATTTACATTTTGATGAGTAATGTGGATTAAAGAAACCTCAGCTCTTTGGGAACTGTGAATCTTACTGTGAAGAAGAGGAGGGGCTATTAGAGCAGTCCTGGGGCTGCTCTGCCTCAACCAAGGGGATACACTGGGGCAGAAACTTTCAGGCTTCACTTCATGAGTAACCAGGTCCAACCAAGGCAGGAGTATCATAGCAGAAGGACATGGTAGAGGAAAATTGTTCAACTCATGGCACAGGGGAAGAGCCACACTGGAAGGGTCTAGGGAGCAGATACAGTCCCAAAGGTAATACTTCCATGACCTACCCAGATGTAGCCAAGTGTGTGCTTAGTAATCCCCTAGCTACCCTCGAGCCAACCAAGCTGACAAAGTTAACAGCACATACTCTTATGACCCCAAGTTTCTCAAAAGCTTGTATGAGAAAATAGGGAGTAAATGAGTATTCAGGGGGAACAGGAAATCCTGACTGTTCACCATCTGAACGTGGACAAGGGAAAGAGCCCTATAACCAGTACAAGGGGATTTGCTGCTGGTCTTGTCTCTGATTAGATATGTGGATGTACTTACTCTTGCCTCTCTTTACTTTTTTGAATTATTAAATTTACAAACTCCAAGCTTGTTTCCAGCTCCAAGCACATGATTCTCTAATATCCACCTACAGGTTTTTATTCTCAGTGAATTATAACAGACTCTACTGAAGAGCAAGGGTGCTCTTTGAAGACTAGTACTCATAAGGTATGTTTACAGGGACAGGCATTGAAAATGCAGCACAGACACTGCCTTAAAGAACAGCAGTGCTTTGGAGCTGGCCTCAAAAAACTTTTCTATTATTAAGTTAGACTAGAACATCCCATACTATTTCTCATGAATCCTTGGAGTAATGGATTCAAAGAGCTGAAACAACTTCAGAAAAGAAACTTCAAAGGATCTCAGACAGCATAAGGGCTTTGTCGTCCATCTTTTATCTACCTCAACCTTAATCCTGAAATTAAAAAGCAAAAGCTCGACTCTCACATAGCAGACACATGGCTGAAGCAAAATGCTTAGTCCACCAAAGTTAAACAGCTCCATACTGTCGGCCAGCTGAGGCAAAGGTCACTAATCTGAAAGGTCAGTGAACTGAAAGAGAAGGGAACCCTGACATAATCGTGAGCTTTTTGGAGCAAAAAAGATGGCAATGTGGCTTCAACCATAGACCAATCCCCGATAACCACCACAAGCCCCTCCCACCGCTTGTGCTATATAATATCCTACACTGAATTCATTAAACGGAAGCATTCCAGAAACCTCCCGAGAGTCTGGTGTGCATGTGTGACTCTGCACCTCACCCTCCTGTGTGCAGTCCCACTACGACAACAACTGCTGCCCAAATGTGGGGCCCTCGAGTAATCCTTCTCACTTCTCGGGTGAGTCCCCACCTTTGTGGTAATATCGCCCTGTGGCCTGGGCTGCTTCTCTCCCCAAGATGGTTCCAGTGCCTTTTCCCCTCCAGCTGATGCCCCGGTGCTGTCCCTCGGTGGATTCCCCGGCCCTTCCTTCCACTCCACCCCTTAAATTGCCCCACCTGCCTGCTGTTTCTGACCCTCATCCCCAGCCATCAGAGGCGATGGCAAAGGCACGATGTCAGGTGCCATGGGGCTGTAGCTCCTGCTACCACTGCTCAGCAAAGCCTCTCTGGGCCTCTTCTTCCCAAGGGATGCCTACTGGGGTGGTGGTACTTGAATGCCAGGACCCTGCTGCTCTATAAGCACTCGCTGCAAGACACACTCAGAGAGGTGCCCAGCTTCCACCTGGGCCAACACCTCTATGGTGTCTACCACAAGCCGCTTCACAAGAATGACTGAATCCATGTGGAGGACATTGGCCTTCTCTATTTCAACCGAAGCCTAGACCATGACTCCTGAGGGCAGCTCAGCCTGCGGAATGGTGGCTCCCTAGAAAAGATGTCAGGCCCTACACCACCACCTGATCTACCAATCAGCTAAATGAGGAAGCTCTCATTTCAGTAATGGCCCCCAAAATGCCGATGCTGCCCAGCACCACAATGCCCCAATAAGATCACCTGGAGAGACATAAAGGTCCTCCATGACCAAGCTTGTGCTTTGGCCCCTCAGGGAACCCCCCACCCCATACCAGGGCCAATGCTGATGGTCTTCCTGTGTGCTGTGTTCACTTCCAACTCCCAGGCCACAGTCACACAAGTATGAACCCTAGTTCCCAACCCCCCCCTTCTAGTCCTGATCGATTGAAATTCCTCCCTTCCTCTCCCCTTTGGCAATGACCTCCATTTACCCTATAGTCATCAATGGCATCCACTCTGAGTCTCATGGAATACTTCTTTCTCTTCTTCCTCTTCCTACTTTTCTACCTCATCTCCACCTTAGTGACCTAAAAACCAACACCATTGACCCATCTTCCTTGCTCTTGGGGCCAGTGCTCCCTTCTGTGCAGTCTCTGGGACCTCCTACTTGTGCTGTGCAGTGACTCGTACTATATGTCCTAGACACACAACTCAACAATTTTGCCTTTCAGCTCCTGTGTGCCCACCCCTTACTGAAGACTGGCTGGGCAGCAACCCTGTTTAACCTTATGCTTCCCCAGTACAGAACATGTAATTTGGGGGCCTTGGCCATCATCTCCATCATTGTGTCCATGGTTGCTACAGTCTCTGCAGCTGCCACTGCTTCAATCACCTTGTACAACCAGATCACCACTGCTACCACTGTTAGTCAACTCACTCAAAATACTACACACACCTTTGGACAAACTTCAGCACTCTTCCATGATACCAGTGCTGCCATTGTCAACCTACAGTCCCGAATGGACTTAGTCCTTTGATGTGGTTACCTTTAATAATGTCTGGGGCTCCATTTGGGAGGGGTTCACAATGGGCTAGGTCCAAGTTAAGTTCATGGACTTGCAGGCTAATTTTAGGGTCACCATATCTGTCCTTCTCTACCTCAACTGAAGCCTGGACCGCAACTTTTCATATGTCATATGGTAGGCAGAGGCCATCGGGTCTAAATAGAGGGGAGGAGATGATGGCAAAATGCAGGTCTGGCTGAGCCAACTGCACCACACGCCAGTCTCCTAGGTCCTGAGAGAGCCCTTGGCCTTTGGTAGACTAACTTGAGACCAAAGCAAGCATTTAGCTAAAGGGCACGCCAAGGCCGGAGATTGCCCGGCCCTCCTCAACGTTGGGCCCCTCCTCTGACAACTATAAGCCAGGCCCCAATAGCCACTGCAAACCTCTCCCACCACTTGTGCTATATAACACTCTACACTGCATTTATTAAATGGAAGTGTTCCAGAAACCTCCCCAGTGTCTGGTGTGCATGTGTGACTCTGTGCCTCACCCTCCCATGTGCAGCCCTGTGATGACAACAACTGTATTTCTTGGGGAATGGAAAAAAAAATGAGAATTAGGATGTGTCATGTACTGGTACAAATTCTCAATATTGATTAGATCCTAATTTATATATAAAATGTACCAATAAAATCAGTTAAAAAATAAACTATTTCTATACCCTTTGAGACGTACCCATTTCTTGGGCATCTCCCATGTGTACATGGAATTTACGTGTTAAAAATATGCTTCTTTTTGTCTAGTTATTCTGTCTTTTGTTGTGAGAGTCCATCCAAGCTAAGTGCTATGATACTTCTAACATAGCACTTCCCAGATGTTTTTTCCAGAGCCATAGGGTTACAAGAAAATGTACTAGACTACAAGGGTCACAAAGTTGAGAGAGCTTTTAGATGCCTTTGTGAAGTCATTGTCCTCCTCCAATCCACATTTGAAGTTTGTGAATAGTTTATCACTGAGTTGAAGACTTTTTCCCTCTCCAAATTATATCCTCACAGTTATTCCTAATGTAATTGGAATCTGTTTCAGAAAGCCAACAGGTTCCTGGCTAAAGCAGAAAATTCATTATATATGTTTAATTGTAATCTACATAAGAAGCAACATGAGGATGAACCCTTTATTACAATTCTCACCTAACCTCCATCTCTGATGGTGTTGGCCTATTTCCCCACTTAACACGGTGTGCTTGTTCCAAGCTCCCCAGGGAGGGGTTAGAGAGGGCAGGAAAAGGGGGAGGGTGCGACTGACTGAATATGAGCGGAGCATCACTGAGTCTGAAGTTATGACTCCAGCAAAATATTCTCCTTAATTTGTAGAAGTGCAGGGTTTCAGGTGATTTTCTCCATTTTGAATAAAAACTTTGTAGAAACAAAGAAAGAAGGAATATGCTTCTGTTACATTATCATTAGAGTTGTGTTTACTATATGAGCATGTAAGTATGTTATACACTGGCTAGACTCAAAACTGAGTTTCAAACCCCAAAGTTTATAAGGAAGAGTCATCCACTGACATAACTAAGCTGAAGTGTCTTGGCCATAGAGATAGGAGAGTTAGGGGAGACCTGCAGGAGAGAAGTGGGGGGGGGCTGTGTGTGAGCCCCTTCATAGCAGCTGTTCCTATTCAGCCCCAGTCAGTTGTTGCCTCCTGGTATTGGAGAGTCAGTATATCTTTCAGTTCTTTACAAGGATCCAGAAGTCCAGAAATTTACAACAGACCTTTCAGTTTTTGACTTTTGGCATCTAATTTTAAAAAATACAAGATAAACCCAAAAAATTGGCATCATAGGCTGCCGTTTTGCAACTCTGGAACTTTATTGGATGAAGAAAGAACCAGGACTTAAGTAGAAATAAGAGGAAAACAGTAGACCTTTAAAAATGTAGAGGGGTTGGGGCCACGTTCTGGGGAAACTGTGCAGGCAGTGTCTACTTGACACATGCCAACATTTGGATTTCTTCCAGTTCCAAAGGCCTATGATCTTATGTAACCGAGGAATAGGTACCGTGAGAGTTAAATGCAGGAATAAGTTACTTCTAGTTGTCTCAGTTCAGCTCATCTTTGCCAGCACAGTGGTTCTTTGTCTTAAAAGGAAAGTGGGGTCTTAAAAGGAAAGTGGAGATGCTCTGCTCGGTGCTCAAGTTTCTGAACGGAAACTAAGCAGAACAACAAACCAGCTGACCTAATGAAGTGGGAGTTAAATTGAGATATAAAGAACAATAAGGGATAGGGGATTTAGCTCATTGGTTCCAGCATCTGCCTCGCAAGCTCAAGGTCCCAAATTCAATCCCCGGACCACACACCACAAAACCAGGCATGGTGGCTCATGCCTTTTAATCCCAGCAGTCAGGAGGCAAAGGCAAGAGGTTTGCTGTGAGTTCGAGGCTTGCCTGGACTACATACTGAGTTCAGGGACAGCCTGAACTACAAAGCGAGACCCTGTCTTTTACAAAAAAAATGCCAATGGGGGAATAACAGTAATTTTAGAGGGAATGACAATATGAGTAAAGTCCCAAAGATATACTTGCATAGCATGTTCAAACATTCTCAGGTTGTTAGATTTGAGTAGATTTTTTCAGTTTATTCAATGAACACTTTATAAATATTAACTCATGTAATATTGTATCAATGAGGCAGCATCAATCAGTGATGCTCAGTGGACTTGTTTCCTATGAGAACTCTGATTATTTTGTCTAAAGATTTGTTATGTTCTCATAATGGTGGACAGCACAGAAGGACCCCCGAAGGATGAGAGACAGAAGGCTTTATTATTTACAGCTCCTAGTGGAAGAAAGCTGCCTTCCAGATCATGTAAGCTGTGACTAAGGAAAAGCTTCTGTGTGGCAGTAAGATGAAACTGGCTGGATTTTGCAAATTCTTGTGAACTGGAGATGTTTGATGATTCTGTGAACTCAAGGAAGAAGTGGCCACATCAAGCATTTTGTATACAAATTATATACAAATCATAATCCAAGTGTGTTTGAACCCAATAAAGGAACTGTTAGGGTTGGAGTTTAGCAAGTTGCCTGCAAGAGGAGTTGAGAATTTTTGGCCACAATCTCTGAAGTGGACCAAGACCGCACTTACCCTGAGGCACAGAAAGACTCAGGATCCAACTGGAGATGACCTGCTAGATAGTGGTAGGGACACATGTGCCGGCATCCAGTTCCAGAGTCCAGAGGAGAAGAGGCTAGAAAAGAAAGCACAAGGTCTGGTTAAGCAGCCACTTGAAAGACAAACTAAGCCATTTGCTCACAGGAAGCCTTAGTGATGGAGGAATATAGCTGAGGACAGGGACAAACCTGAAGAAGCACATTTGGTAGGAGGGAGGGATCTTGGTTGCAAAGAAGCCACTGTCTTTGCCCAAATGTTATCTTTTGTAACTACTCACCTCTCCTTAGTTCCTCCTCCTCCTCTTCTTCATGTTTCTTGCTTCCACTAAAATATGTGGTCTTTGAAAAAGGTTATGAAAATCTGGATACAATTTTTGTAGTCAAAGGGAAAGGGCTCTTTAGATATGACAGTATCTGATATCTTAAATTCCCCTGAATGTGTATCTCTAAGCGAAGCCCATTACCTTAAAGATTGGTGCTCTCCTTTTGTCTGTGCTTCTTGTCCTTTTCTCTACTGTTTTTGAACTCACATTGAGATTCACCAAATGGCTGACTATAAATGCCTCTTTGATTAGTTTTTCCATTTGTGCTATACTGCTACATTCATGTTGACCAAACAAAGCATTCAGTGTTAAAGAATCGTCTCTTGATTTTGTTTTGTCCTAAAAATCACTCAAGAGCTGTGAGGGAGAGACACCATGAAACTGAGAGAAGTCCCTGGGCTGCTCCGCTTGGGAAGCAGATTTTGTGCTAATGTCCCCTCCACACCCTGACCTGCTGTCAGGCACTCAGACACTGCCGAGCTCTCATTTGATCCTGAAGGGCTGATTGCTAAAGCAATGGCAGGGAGTCGATTGCTAGAGACTGCCTGCTTATGCTTGGGTTCTGAGAGGAACCAACCAGTGTGGAGGAAGCTGATTCAAGATTTATAAGAGCACTTGGGCTTGTTGTAATCACTCCCCAGGATGTGAATTGCACAAGAAGCTTGTTTTTGTCCATTGTCAACCAGGAGGGTGGCAGATCTGACGAGCACAAGTCTGAGGTCTCTCAATGACACCCTGGGCTTCTCATTTCCCTTGACACACTGAGAGGGTTGCCCCTGCTGAATCCTGAGAAGGGTGGCCGCCTCTCCCCAGTTTATAAACTCTTTCTGCAGCAATGTTAGCACTCAAGATTTGTCTGACCTTCCAGATCACAAAGACATGTACTTCTTTTGTCTTGTTTGAGCCTCACACCACTTTCTAGGCTGACTTCTGCCCACACTGAGGCTGTATCCTACTGCCTGGGCCTGCTTTTCTTTTTTAGTTGGTGTATTTCTACTTTTTCCTGATGATCAGATCAACACAGTCTCAAGCATTTTCTTGTATTGTTGCAAGTGGACTCTGGGCACATAGGTGTATCCAGGTTGTCTGTCTCATAGTTTATCTCATTAGAGGCAAAGCAGCCATGAGTCCAAATGAGCTTTTGAAAAATGAGCATGTGTCAGGATGAATAAAGATCTCAATAATAGCCCTTTTTTGATTAAAAAAAGTATTTTCTATAATGCTGTTACATACCAAATTGTGATGCGAAACTACATATTCATCTAGTTGGACCATGGGAACTTACTGTTCACATGATCTTGATAGCTGTCCTCCTGCCTGCTACCAGATATATACTAAAGACCTTCTACAGTCCACTATGTTAGTTAGGCTTCTCTTTACAGTGGAGATAAGGATGCTCAGTGCTGAACCTAAAGGGGAGTCTAAGGAAGAAGCTGGAGAATCGGCCAGTGGAACTGATAGCCGAGGAGTGTGTAAGGAAGGAGTCGAGGAAACAGAAAGATTGATAATAGGTAAATATGTACAAATCAGATCCACCAAGACATGAAAATTACAGCCACATTCTAGAGGAACCACAGCTATGGCCAACCCCATGTTAATATAGATGAATAAGGGTAGAACATTTTTGGAGGCTTTCAAACAACCTGCTAGTTGGTTAAATTTATAATGCTAGTGTAATATATCCTGTGAATGTGTATATATGTACACAAAAATAGATATAACTTTATATTTTTGGTGATATTAGGGAGCTCAGGAATTTGTGTGTGCTAGACAAATGTTTTTAACTTCTGAGCCACACACCAGCCTGTAAACTTTATTCTTTATCTTCCTTTAAAAATTAATTTCAATACTAAGTTTGACGAAACTCATTATGACACAATTTTAGAATTATTTTAAAGTTGGGGGCCAGAATTTATCTCTGTGGCATCACCACTTACCTTGCAAGTGCAGTCATGAGTTTGATCCCCAGTACAACAAAAAAAATCATTTTAATATTAGAAAAAAATGACTAATTTAATATGCAGTCACAATTTTCTATCATGACATCTCTGTGTTGGGAGAGGAGACTTGCAGTTCCATGGTGAACTGGGACACTGAACCACAAATCTTTCTTACACAGTACGTGTAAAGACAAAGACAAAGTCATCCTGTATCTATTTTCTCCAAATGTGTTATAAAATGCTAATTTAGGTAACCATTTTTTATAATTGGATATGTATTCTATAAAAACTCTATAGATCACACAATTTATATTTTGTTCAACCTACTAAGTGAAAAAGTAGGTTCCATAAATGTAAAAATCAATCACTGTATCAACTGATCTAAAGTAAAGGGAGATTTACACATTGTAAAATTCTCCATGTGGCCAGAGATGTGGTCATCTCAAAGTATAAACTTTAAAATTATATGAAAATATGAGTTTTATTTAATTGAATTCTTCCCATGTTCAGTATGAATGACATGCATGTGGCCTTGCACACAGCCCTCTCAGTAAGCCACACCTATACAATTCTCAGTGTACGGTGTATGCAGAAAGAAGAGCCTGAGACCTTACATGTCAAATAAAAGGTAGTCCTTTTTTGTTTGAAAAAAGGTTCTGTATTTAATAATGTGCCAAGAGAATTTTAACTTACTATATAAAATATAAATGAACCTAAAATATTATATTTTATAAAGCATAAAAATGCTTTTTGGCCGGGCGTGGTGGCTCATGCCTGTAATCCCAGTACTTGGGAGGCAGAGACAGGAGGGTTGCTGAGTTTGAGGCTTGCCTGGGCTACATAGTGAGCTCAGGGCTAGCCTGAACTACAAAGCGAGACCCTGTCTCAAAAAAAAAAAAGATAAAAATGCTTTTTGGTATAACACATCAATCACAAATTCATACATAAAAACAAAATTGTCAATAAATAACTGGATCCCATCATGTCCTCTTAGATCTGAAAACTGCATGAGAAGGACCCCTACTACTTGCTGAATCCTTTGCCTTCACCTGGTCTGAGGACTGAAATTTGCATTTCACAAGGACTCAGAGGTTGGGGGCTTAGTGTGATCCCTGACAGTTCCAGATTTGGGTGGGTGGATCCTGAAGATTTCTCAAGATTTCTG
>PVIC010017794.1:0-32365 GCA_004025085.1 Thryonomys swinderianus
CCTTTCTCCCCACAGCCACGCCAGCATTTATCGTTGGTTGACTTTGTGATCGCAGCCATTCTTTGTGGAGTGAGGTGGAATCTCAATGTTGTTTTCATTTGCATCTCTCGAATGACCAGAGATGTTGAGCATTTCTTCATATGTTTCTTGGCTGCTTTGATTTCTGCCTCTGAGAAGTGTCTGTTCATTTCAGTTGTATGGCCTGCTATTTCATTATTATCCCATTAACTTTATTTGCTTACTCTGGAGAATTCAATTAAAATTAAATTGTGGCAGAATAGAAGAATGTTAATGATTTTGATTATTGAATTTGGATGATGAATGCTGAATGGTAGATCTCTCTATTTCTGTGGATGTTCAAAATTTTCTATATTAAAAGTTTAAAATATATATTGAATTACTTGTGCATCTAATAGAAATCCAAGAAATAAAATGTGATTTATACTTGGCACAATTCATTTTAACATTCCTAGAAGGAAAACATATAAAACAGTAGAGAAATAAAACATTAGCTTTCTCAGTTTCTGCATTAAAAAAAAATCTATAAAATAATATTCTCTTTTATTTTAACCAAAAAATTCAAAATTCCCAAAACAAAGTTTTCATGGCTAATAATTTTTTAATAGCTAATAACTTTTTAATAGCTAGTATTAAACTGTTTTTAGAAAGGAATAACAAAATAATAATAATACTTGATTTTACACAAAGATAAATGGCATGACTTTTTACCAAAGTAGATTCACTGCATCTAATAGATGATAAAACAAAACTCAAAGCCATAACAGATAGTGCATTTTTTATTTTTATATAAATAAAATATATATAATAAAGTATAATAAAAATATATAATAAAAAATAAATATATATAAATATAAATATATATATATATATATTTTTTTTTTTTTTGGTGACAGGATCTCGCTTTGTAGTTCAGGCTGGCCTTGAGCTCACTATGGTGCCCAGGCAAGCCGCCGCGAACTCAGCAATCCTCTTGTCTCTGCCTCCCGAGTGCTGGGATTACAGGCGTGAGCTGCCACGTCCAGCATTGTGGTATGCGGTGTTGATTGTTGGTGGGCGTGTCTCCACACCCAGCATTATATGTGGTTACCGGGAATCGAACTCAGGACCTTGCGCTTGCGAGGCAGGCGCTGGAACCACTGAACTAACCTTCTGGCCCTATATTTTATTTTATTTATTTTTTTTTTTTTTTTGAGACAGGGTCTCGCTTTGTAGTTTAGGCTGGCTCTGAGCTCACTATGGAGCCCAGGCAAGCCTGAGACTCAGCAATCCTCCTGTCTTATATTTTTTTTTTTTGAGACAGGGTCTCACTGCTAATTCTAGAACTTTGGTAAAAATGTCTCATTTATGCCTGGTGTGGATGCTTGTAATGCCAGCACTTGGGAAGCTGAGGCAGGAGGATTGCCATGGAGTTCAAGATCAGCTGGAGTTACATACTGAGTTCAAGGCCAACCTGAACTGCATAGTGAGATCCTGTATCAAAAAATCAAATTTAAAAAAAAGTCTCACAACCAGGAAAGTATCCCTAAGAATGAAAAGAAAACTTCACTTGTTATAGGTCATCTGATGCTAAATACATCATAGAGAAAATCAACCAGAAAAAGAATCACAAGCCACAAGTAGGTTAAATTTTGTGTCCACAATCAGATGGTATGAAAAAGGTTGAAGAGCAAACAAATGACATTCCTGGGTAGGAGGTGTGGGTTGTGCCTGTACACTGCTTGGAGTGAAGCTGAAGATAAAGGTAAGACATCAACAACAGGGTCTTTTCAATACTAATGACCAGCCCATCCCCAACCCCCTCAAACTCAGGACATTGTGCCTGCAAGGCAGGCATGGCGCCACTGAGCCAAACTCCAGTCCTGATTAGTCCAATGCTTTTTTTTTTTGCAGATCTGGGATGGAACTAGGGCCCTTGTGCTTTATCCACTTAAGTCTCTGGGCCGACTCTTGCATAAAATAAATTACTGTTAAGTTTCAGAACAGCATTATTTCCTCTCAATAACCAGAGCAGACATAGTCTCAGGCTAATACATATTTCTGTCTTGCTGGCTTGTAGGCATTCATAGACTAAAAATAACAAGTCTATTAGTTGTATCTTATGACAATTGGCTAACCCCTCCCTATTATGTATTTTTAACTACTACCGTTTTGCATTTTAAACATAAAACAGCCAATTAGAGGAGATAAAAGACAGTCAAAATCAGTTCAAATCTTCTTACTCAGTTGAGCTTCATGCTGAGGACTTTGGTGCTGACACTGCTGTGACTGCTTATAAATTGTCTCTCCTGCCTTGAGTGCCTGTTTAAACAGCCTTTCAGCGTCTACGATAGTTGTTGCTTCTTCCTCAGCCAGTAGAACATATGCAGTGGCACAGCTATAAGGAAAACAAGCAAGGCAATTTTAAGTAAAATGGTAAAGCAAGAATTTACTCTTGGGTATATTCCTTGCTCTGTATGTTTCCCTTACACTTACCAACACTTTCCATCTCTTGAACAAAACAACAAAAAGAAAACTCTTTCAATATTTGTTTTTTTCTGATAGATTCATTGTGTCTAGTTCCATACCTTTCTACTCTACCTTGCTCTTCTACTCTTTATTTTTATTTATTTATTTGTTTGTTTGTTTGTTTGTTTGTTTATTTATTTATTTATTTTTTGAGACAGGGTCTCACTTTATAGCTCAGGCTGGTCCTGAGCTCACTAGATAGCTAGCCCAGGCTAGCCTCAAACTCAGCAATTCTCCTGCCTCTGACTCCTGAGTGTTGGGATTACAGGCGTGAGCCACTATGCCTGGCACTGCAGTATGTGGTCCTGATTGCTGGTGGGCATGAGTCACCACACTTGGTATTGCTGTATGTGGTTACCAGGGATCAAACCAGGGACTGGAACCACTGAGCTAAATCTCTGGCCCCTCTTTATTTTCTTTTAAAAATTCTATATCCAGCATCACTGCCCATGGTCTCAGTTCTATTCCTTCTTTCTCTACTCCTACTATCTCCTTATACCTGTGCTTATCCCAAGTTTCCTTCACCCTACTAAACCAGATTTTTCCTTGCACTTTTTAACTCAATAACTGGCTAATTGGGCGGACTAATTCTTGGTTTTGTGCAAAAAAAAAAAAAATAGAAACAGCAAGTTTCCCTTCTATTCCTAGAAATAACAAGTACATCTCTTCTGGGTATAACTTCTTAGTTCTGATTATCAATACCTGCATTATTCAGCATTCTAGTCAGTAGCCACATGTTGCTAGTCTGAATTGAGATATGATGTAAGTGTAAAAGGAACATAGAATTTTTAAGACTAAGAAAAATGTAAACTATTTCATTAATGGTTATGATTTGAATCTAAAATGTCCCCCAAAGACTCACATGTTCAGACATGAGATCTAAGAGGTGAGTGGACCAACAGGATGGTCACCATTGATGAGCTACTTCCTACCTGAATTGGCCATTAGGAGATTGGGCTTAGTTGAAAGAATTAATGTATCACTGAGTACACATCTTTGAAGGATGTACCTTTTACTTACCCCCTTCCTTTCTGGCTCTTTTCCTGTCTGTCTGTCTGCCTGTCTGTCTGTCTCTCTCTCTCTCTCGTTTCCTAGCTGTCTTGAAATGAATAGCTTTCCATTGTCTAACCTTTCTGCCATGATGTTTCTGCTTCACCACAGGCCTAGAAGTAACAGGGCTAAGTGACTATTGATTGAAATCTCAAAAACTAGAAGCCATATTAAACACTTCCTCTTGATTTATTCTGGTATGTGATCATAGTGATGTGAAGCTGTTTATGGGTAGTTTTTAAAATGTTAAATGTTAAATGTTTAATATTTTAAATGGACCTAAGTAAAATACTTCAAATTTATTCCTTTTTTCCCCCCTTTTAAATAACTACATAAAGTTACATATATAGTTCACATTATATTTCTTTTCTTGTGGTACAGGGTTTGAACTCAGGATGTTACACTTGCCAGGCAAGCATGGTGCCACGAGCTACATCCCTGGCCTTTCCCATTATATTTTAATTGAACAGTGCTTATCTAAGCAAGAGCAGAAATACAGGTACAACAGCAGGCATGAAACAAAAGTGATAGCAAGATAGCTATCATCAATTAGGATCAATGAGAGTCAGTTATGGAATTGTAAAGTATACCATTTAGACATATAAGATCATCTTATTTGTGAATAGAGAAAGTTTTACTTCTTCTTTTCCAATTCTGACACTATTTTCTTCTTTTTCTTGCCTAACAGCCCTGGCCAGAACCCTCTACTACCAAGTTAGAAGCAGTGAGGGCAGACATCCTAGCTTTATTTTTACCTTGGAGAGTTTTTATCTTTCATCAATAAGTATATATAGTAGTTAGCTATAGATTTTTTATAGATGTTCTTTATTGAGAATGATTTCTTACATTAGTTTTTTTTTTTTTGAGACAGGGTCTCACTTTGTAGTTCAGGTTGGCCCTGAGCTCACTATGCAGCCCTGGCAAGCCTTGAACTCACAGAAATCCTCTTGCCTCTGCCTCCTGAGTACTAGGATTACAGGCATGAGCCACCACATCCAGCATTGTGCTATGTGGTACTGATGGCTGGTGGGCATTAAGTCACCACCCCCAGTATTGTGGTATGTATTTACTGGGGAATGAACTAGGGGCCTTGTGCTTGCAAGGTAGATGCCAGAACCACTGAGCTAAATCTTTGGCCCATCCTTAATTTTATAGTGCTTTAAAATAACAAAATGGTGTTGGATGTCAGCTTGTCAGTACCCACTGAGATAATCACATTTTAAAAATCTTTTTCTAACAACGTGATGTGTTACTTTACGTTTTATTTTGTTTTCAGGCAGAAGCTGCTACATAGTTCAGGCTGACCTCAGATTCATTTCAGTTCTCCTGCCTCAGGCTCCCAAGTGCTGGGATTACAGGCATGTGCCATCATGCCTGGTCATGAATTGATTCTTATGTATTTTTTATCATGAAAAGGTATTGTCAAATGCCTTTTCTGCATGAGACTGTATAGACTCCTTCATTCTGTTAATGTGTTATACTATATTGATCAATTTTTACATGTAGAATCATTCTTATATTCCAAGAATAAATCCCAGTTGGTCAGAGCATATGTTTTCATGATGCTTTTGGATTTGGTGCACTAGGGTTCTGGCTTGCGCCATCATTTCCTAAAATATTACTTCTGCTCTTTTCTCTCTCTCTTCTAGGATCCACATTATGCGTGGGTAGGGATGTTTGTTAGGTTCAACAGGTCTCAGACACTTTTTCTTCGTTCCTTTTTTTCCTGCTTCTTAGAATATCTAGTCTCAATGGACCTTATTCAACTTTGATGAGTCTTTCTTGTACTTGCTCAATCTACTGATGAACTCCTATAGAACTTCATTTCAGTTATACTTTCTAATTTTAAATTTTCAACTTAGTTTATATTATTTCTTCTGTTTTATTGGTGTCTCTAATCTGAGCCTAGCATCCCTATGGTTTTCTTTACCTCTTTGAATATATTTAACAGTTTGTTAAATTCTACGGAGTCCAAACAAGGCATCTTCAGGGACAGTTTCTATTAATTTCTTTTCTTTTCAGTATATGAATCACATATACATTCTGGCAACTCTAGAAAGCAGACTGGGTTCATTCTCTTTTTGCTACTTGCTGTAGTTGTTTGTTTAGTGACTTTCTTCAGCCAATTTTATTAAAATCTGGGTTCTTTGTCATGTGCGACCAATGAGATCTGTGCTCCCAGCTTAGTAGTCAGTAACTGTTTTGAAAGAGATTTCCTTAAACAGCAGAACCAAAAGATAAACAAAATTCACATACATACAAGAACAAGTCCTTGCCATGGTCCCTGTGTGTGTGTGTGTGTGTGTGTGTGTGTGTGTGTGTGCGCGCGCGCTGGGGCATAGCTTCAACATTCAGTCTTCCTTAACCTCCACTTCCTACTGGTATATAATCTGAAGGGTAGCCAAACATGACAGCTTTGGGTGTTTTCAATTCTTTTCTGAGCATGGATCCCAATCTAGCCAAATGCAGAGCCTCTGAGATTCTCAGGAATATATGGGAGCCTTTTCAATAAATGTTCCCCAAGTGTAGTAAATTCAGTGCTGAGAGAAATTCAAGCTAGTTGAAGTAAAGCCAAGCCCTCTGAGGTGGTCCTTTAGGTAACCACCCCACAAGTCACAATGACCACAGTTCCTGGAGAATAAGGTCCATTTTACTTCTTCCAGCACTGGAAACTTATACTTGTTATGCACTGTTGCTGAGGCTGCCACTGAGCTAAGCAATGGAGGATGGATTAGGGTAAGTTAAAATACCAGAGCTCTCTCACAGAAATTTAGTAACTTTTCCCAATTAAGCATTGACCAGGTTATTATGAACTCTTGACTATTTTGATTATGATAGTTCTTGTCAGTTTTTTCACTTTGTTTTGGAGTTCACTGTTCTGCTCATTTTTTGCTTCACTTTTGGAAGTTCTTCTTAATAAGGATAATATATCTGTTGGGAGTTTTCAGAGGAAAACTCTAAATTTACATTATCCTGGAAAAACTCCTTGAGTGATTGCAATGAGAGCTGTATTTTTACTCTTTGCATTTATTTAGTATGTATTTGATTAATATTTATTAATGTGTCCCATTTAAATACTAAGGTGACTCATAATTTTATTTCTTAAGATATAAAATTGATACAAACAGATACAGATAATAAATGCTATTAACATGAAAAAGTAAGTAAGCTTACACAGCTATGGTTTACTTATTTTGAATTCTCTTACACCTCCAAGTTCATTAACAACTTAAGTTTGCAAGACTGACTGCTTTAAATGAAAAACTTAAAAGAGTGGCATAAATATTTTTGTGTCCTTTTAACAATTAATTATAGTTTCTCCATCAGTATTCTCATTTTGTGAAGAATCCCTAACAGAATTTCTATTTAAAAGCATAAATTTACAATTTCAGAAGCAAAATACAAATGTCAATGAACACTGAAAATTTTATTTCTAAAATGCAGAAAGAAAAAGGTGACACTAATAACTCCAAGTGTCTTAGGAACTAACAAAAGAAAATGTAAAACCATTTTCCTGGGTTTCTTTAAAACAAACTTATTTTTCATATATTTAAAACTTACTCATTGTTTAATTCTAATGCTTGATAGGCTGCTTTGATTCGAGCTGGAGGATTTCTTTCTCTCCATGCCTTCTGCATAACTGTAAGAAAAATATTTCAAAAGTGGATGAGATAGTAAATATGAATAATCTTATGCAAAATATATGAAGAATGAGCTAGGGGAGTAAATAAAGCTTTAAACAATACGTTCTTAAACATAGAAAAAAAGAAATTAAGTTACTAGTTCACATTAATCATAGGAAAAATATAGATTACATTTGGAAGTTTTACATATAATATTCTTTTTCTGATTTAATACAAATTAAGTTAATTACATCATTATTATACATAAACATTTATATATCAAAATGCATGTTAAATTAAGGGCAAATAACATTACATTATAATCACTATCAAATATAACAGTTTTATCATTCAGAAGAGTCTATGAAATTGCTAACGATACATACAATTTAAAAACAAAGTTGGTCTAATCAACAACTCATTCTAAGAGAAATGTGGGCTTATACTTTATATGAAAAGTAGGAAGCAGAGCCAGAGGGTTAGCTCAGTTGTTCCGGCACCTGCCTCACAAGCGCAAGGACCTGAGTTTGATCACCGGTAACCACATATAATGCTGGGCATGGAGACACGCCCACCAATAATCAACACCGCATACCACAATGCTGGACATGGTGGCTCACGCCTGTAATCCCAGCACTCGGGAGGCAGAGACAGGAGGATTGCTGAGTTCGCGGCGGCTTTCCTGGGCACCATAATGAGCTCAAGGCCAGCCTGAACTACAAAAGTGAGACCCTGTCTCAAAAAAAAAAAAAAGTAGGAAGCAAGAACAAATTAATTTAGAATACAATACATCTTTGTAAAATGTCATCTTCACCAATACTCAACAAAAGCCCATTAGGATTTCTCTAAAATAATATTAGTTGTGCTACCATTTACTGTACCAACATGAAGATATCACACTAATATCTCCTAAAAATTAACCAAACACATAAACAAAATAGAGCCAAGAAACTATCTGGTCTATTTTAAGTTTGATAAGGAAAAAAAGAGAACCTACAAATGTTGATTTTGGAACAAAACCCATGCCTGTGCAGAAAGAATAATGTGGAAAATGTTTGAGTTTTCCTTTGGAAACAAAATATTTGTCTTGGCTTAGAAAAGGAGACAATATATTTCACCGTGTAACAAAAATAATTTGTCATATCAAATATGTCACCAGCTAGCTGACAGCTAATACTTCCTGAGGTTGACAAACTGATTCAAGTCAGCACCCATCTGATACTGACCAGGTAAACTGTATCATTCTGCTGCAACACTAAACTACTACACAAAAATAGAATTTAATATTAGGCCAGTGTTTTGTTTTTTTTTTTTTTTTTTTTTGAGACAGGGCCTCTCTTTGTAGTTCAGGCTGGCCCTCAGCTCACTACGTAGCCCAGGCAAGCCTGGAACTCAGCAATCCTCCTGCCTCTGCCTCCCGAGTTGCTGGGATTACAGGCGTGAGCTACCACACCCCACACTGTGGTACATGGTATTGATTGCTGGTGGGCGTGAGTCACCATGCCCAGCATTATATGTGGTTACTGGGAGAGAACTCAGGGCCTTGCACTTGCGAGGCAGGTGCCGGAACCACTGAGCTAAATCTCCAGCCCAGGCCAGTGTTGTTTTTTTTTTTTTTTTTGAGACAGGGTCTCGCTTTGTAGTTCGGGCTGGCTCTGAGCTCACTATGTAGCCCAGGCAAGCCTGGAACTCAGCAATCCGCCTGTCTCTGCCTCCTGAGTGCTGGGATTACAGGCATGAGCCACCATGCCCGGCACTGTGGTATGTGGTATTGATTGTTGGTGGTCTTGAGTCTCCACGCCCAGCATTGTATGTGCTTTCCAGGGATTGAACTCAGGACCTTGCACTTGCAAGGCAGGCGCCAGAACCACTGAGCTAATCCTCCGCAGGCCAGTGATTTTTGATGATAAGGTTCTTTTCTATAAGTTACATGACATTTATAAGTCAAACTTTAATAGTGAATCTTCAAAAATATCTTATATGGTTATTTAAGTATCTATCATAATTTATTTAACCACTTCCCTTTTGATGGGCACACATACACAAAAATTCCTTTTTGATGGACAACTAAATTTGTATCAAATACTTTGATAAAATACAAATTGTGCTAGCTAGGCATGGTGGTCCATGTCTGAATTCTAGCACTCTAAGAGGCTGAGGTAGTAGATCTCAAGTTCAAACCCAGATTGGGCAATTTAGCAACTTAATGAGATCCTCTCACCAAATAAAAAAATTTAGTCAGGTGTGGTGGTACAGACCTGTAATCCCAGCACTTGGGAGGCCAAGGTAGGAGGATCACCTTGAGCTTGGGTTACAGAGTTCAAGAATATCCTGTACTACAAAGCGAAATCCTGTCTCAGAAAAAAATTTTTTTTGAGGGTTGGGGCTGTGTAAAGGCTCTGGGTTCAATCCTTGGTACCACAAAAATAAAATAGAAATAGTAATGATAACACTCTTTCAGTATCTATTTTTGAATATCTGACCAAATAACAGTGATACTTTCGTTGCCACACAGCTCCAAACTTTAACTTTCTACTACTGGAACTAAAAGTTTGAAAAAAACTGCTCAATGTTCCTAACTTTGCTTGAAAGTTGAACTTTAAAATCTGACTGGAAAAAACCTGTACAAGCCCAAAGTGAGTCACACATTGTGTATCATGACAGGCAGAACAGGGTGATGCTTCAGTCAAAGTACCATTCTAGCCCAGACAACACATAATGCTTGTGGTAGTACATTAACACTTTAATCATTGTGCTTTTTATTTGCACTTTATTTGCATAAAATACTAGAACCACAACTCAAAAAAAAAGTTAGTGATACCAGAAGTAAAGCTGAGGAAAACAATAAGAACCACAACAGAGTTAAAAGAAGTCACTATGAAATTTGTTAAAAGTTATAGAAAAATGCATTTATAAGCATAAGTTCTGGACCTCAGAACTCATTATTGGTTTTCCATTATTTCTTATGGGAAAAGTATGTTCAGTTCTCAAACTTCTTGGTGTTTGAACATGAATTTGGAACAAACTGGGAATCACTGCATTTCTTTTCCAGGAATAGAAGAGTTGGTAAATATACGTGTATATTTAAAAAGATTTGGAGAATATAATCTTCTCAAACAGACTGTATTAATTTATACTACTAAGGCAATATGGGATAGTATTTCCTTCCTTACAATCTTATTAATTCAGTACAAGTTGAGCATCCCTAATGCAAAAATCCAAAATCTGAAAGAATCCAAAACATGAAACCTCAAGTGGAAAATTCCACATCTGACCTCATGTGATGGGCTGTAGTCAAAATACAAGTACTCTAAAAATATTGTATGGAATTACTTACATGCTACAAGTTCTTCTTTGTGTCTTTAGCTGTCCTCACTAGCTTGATGTCTGAATCAATTCAAAATGTTCATCTTTCATGGTCATTTTGACTCTGGGGAAGAGCCAGAAATGGCATAGTGCCAGGTCCAGTAAATAAGGTAGATGAAGACATATTATAACATTTTATTTGATGGAAATTACCACAAACATTTTTTAATTGATTGAAGATATTGATGCAGCCACAGAAAAGACACTCATGAAAGAGAACTTAAAGAACTGCTTCAGAAAGTGTTATGAGGGCTGGGTTGGTGGCACATGTCTGTAATCCCTCCACTCTAGGGGTTAAGGCAGGAAGATCATTGAAAATTCAAGGTTAGCTCTGGCTACATAATGAGTTCAAAGCCAGCCTACTACATAACAAGGGCCTGTCTCAAAAAAACAAAAAACTAAAGCAACAAAGAGGCCCTGCCTTTTACTTCTTTAACAGTGGGTCCCAGCTCTAGAAACAGAGCTTACTGACACTTGGGTACCTTGCATTCAAGTGTACGATAGAGTGAGGAGGAAATTACAATAAGTTTTATTAGTTCCATGAGCACTTCTCCTCAGCTGCTATCAAAAGATGCATTACTTCTAGGGGAGGGCTCCCTCACAGCAAGGCAAAGGAGCATTAGTAAGAGGAAGAAAAAAAAAAAACACTGGAGCCTTATTGTGGCCAAGTGTTGAGCTTTCAGGAAGCTCCAAAACTTACTTTCTTTCCTAGAATGTAAATTCAAAAGAGGACTAGTTGTTGTGGAAATGCTTGTTAAAGTGTTTATTTGAATTAAAAATGAATTAGACTGCCGGGTGTGGTGGCTCACGCCTGTAATCCCAGCACTCGGGAGGCAGAGACAAGAGGATTGCTGAGTTCGCGGCTTGCCTGGGCTACATAGTGAGCTCAGAGCCAGCCTGAACTACAAAGCGAGACCCTGTCTCAAAAGGAAAAAAAAAAAAAAAAAGAATTAGACTTCCTAGTCAGAAAGCCAGTCTGACTTCGTTGACGCCATTGACAATGAAGATACTCATTCAATTAGGTTATATGGAGGACATATTCCAAAGGTCAAAGAACTAAGTATGGAGCTCTAAAGATTTGACAAAAATATGACTGAAGACCATCATAGCACTTAGAATCTTATGGTCAAATAAAATTTAAATTTTTATAAAATTTTTACTGTGGAAAAGTTTGCAAATAGACTATGAAGCAGAAAGGAATTATAATACAATTATATAGGGATGTGGGGTGGATATGCATTCAAGAAGAAAAAGGACTTAAATACATTAAGTTTACTATTGTAAAAGACATTTGTTTGTATAGTTTTCAATGAATAAGGGTGAATATCAAATCATTTGATTCCAAGGGCTAGAGATATATGTAGCTCAGTGAAGATCATATGATTAAACTGCAGGAGGCCCTAGGTTTAATCACAGCACAAACACAAAAAGATAAAATCATTTTGTTCCATGACATATATTTAATTATAAGGTACATTTTTCTTTTGTTTGAGACAGGGTCTCATTTTGTAGTTTAGGCTGGCCCTGAGCTTACCACATAGCCCAGGCTAGCTTCAAACAGACAGCAGTCCGCCTGCCTCTGCCTCTGCCTCTTGAGTGCTGGGATTACTGGCATGAGCCACCACACCTGGCATTGTTATGTAGTTTGGAGATTGAACTCAGGACCTTGTGCTTTCGAGGCAAATGCTAGAACCACTGAGCTAAATCGCTAGCCTAAGGTACATTATTTTTAAATGTCTGTATCTTGCAATATGTCGAAAATTAGATTCTTTGCAATTTTTTAACATTTTATCAACTAAAAATGTGCTAAAGGCCACATAGTTTTTAAATATTCTTCTAGGACATAGCCAAACAAAAATGCTTTAAGAACATATTAGCTGGGGTCAGATAACACATGCCTGTAATCCTAGTGTCCAGGAGGCTCAGTGAGGAGGAACACTGCAAATTTTAGGCCAGCCTAGACTACATAGTAAATTCAAGGCCAACCTAAACAGAGCAAGACCCTTTCTCAAAAAGCAAAAAAAGAATGCCATAGCTGATTCTGCCATGCCCCACTTTTATCTTTTTTTTTTTTGAGACAGGGTCTCACTTTGTACTTCGGGGTGGCCCTGAGCTCACTATGGAGCCCAGGCTAGCCTTGAACTCAGCAATCCTCCTGCCTCTGCCTCCTGAGTGCTGGGATTACAGGCGTGAGCCACCATGCCCAACACTGTGCTGTGTGATATCAGGGATCAAATTTGGGACCTTGTGCTTGCCAGGCAGATGTTGGAAATACTGAGCTAAATCCCCAACCCTATTTTCTATCTTTTTTTTTTTAAAGGAAAGCTGCCTCTCCATACTTCTCTAAAATGGAATGGGCAGGAATATTCAGGGACTACACTTTCAAAGGATAATACTCTGCTAGATCTGACTCTCAAAACCCTTACTGGGGGGTACTGCTAGAACACCAAAAATACTTGGACTCAAAGGGAAGAAAATCTACTGAAAAGTTCTCAAAGAGTACAAGAGTATAAATGAAATTCTCCTAAGGAAGAAAAAAGCTTTAGGTACTAGATGATGAATCTACATTTTTGGCCATAAGTCTGGTACACAGACATATAGAATTAATATGGCCATTTCTGCATGACTTCCTAATGTCTGCAAATGAAGATTACAAGAATTATTTGGTCTGCAACAAATATGACATGGATTAAAACTAAAATGAAGGAGCTAGGAATAAGCATAAGTGCAAATTATAAGATTATTTCCATGTTAGACAGTGCTCCTATGGTAACAATATATAGCCCAAAGATAAGATTATTAGACATGAAGCCTCTCAGTATTATATGGGGCAAATTTTCTGAGTTTTATGGCAAGAAGAACATCATTATGTTTGATAACAGAGAGAGGTTTCCCAATGAACCCATAGGATGTATTTAAGGCCTTTCATGAAAGCACATCTAATTAAGACAAAACAATTTTTAAATTAACTCATTAAAGAAATATAAAAATTAGAGGCCAGAGGATTAGCTCAGTGGTTCCAGCCTCTGCCTCACAAGCGCAAGGTCCTGAGTTTGATCCCTGGAAACCATATACAATTCTGGGCGTGGTGACTCACGCCCACCAACAATCAATACCACATACCACAGTGCTGGAGGTGTGGTGGCTCACGCCTGTCATCCCAGCACCTGGGAGGCAGAGACAGGAGGATTGCTGAGTTCGAAGCTTGCCTGGGCTACATAGTGAGCTCAGAGCCAGCCTGAACTACAAAGCGAGACCTTGTCTCAAAAAAAAAAAAAAAAAAAAAAAGAAATATAAAAATTAGATGATTTCTGGAGCTAAACCACAAATACTGGGAAAAGTATCTTTCAAAGAGGCAAGGACAGGGGCAGAGATTTAGCTCAAGCAGTACCCTGCCTACCTTGGAAGCACAAGGCCTGAGTTCAATCCCTGATATCACAAGGAAAAAAAGTTATCCTCAAGATATTTGAAGATATTTGAGTTCCATGAATTATTGTTTTCATGATAGTGTTGGACAATGAAGGAAATACCAGCCTGCTTATCCTTGGTCTTCTAGGTTTTTTGTAAATTTAGTTTTATATATATATTTTTTTCCTTTATTGAGTTTATTGGTACATTTTAGGTATACATTATAATCACATTCATTGTTGAGACTTTGTACCTGACATGATGTATCTTCTCATTTTTTCCCATTCTCCTCCTCTCCTTACAATTTCCAACCTACATATACATAAGCTTTGTTTCCATTTTTGCGTTTTTACCATCAAATTTTTTCTTTCCCTTTTTTGCTTTCCTGAGTTTTGTATTTTTTGGAGATCATGGTAACCTGCTTCTAAAAATCCTTTAATCCGTATATGAATATACTGTTGTTCTTGAAAAATAATTTCTCTTGCATTGATTACTGTTTTTTCTACCAAAAGGAAAAAAAAAAAAAAAGAAGTGAAGAATATGTATTAAGGCTTTTCCTTTTAAAGCAATCAAGCAAGTTTCTAAGCAAAGAGCCTAACTTGTTATGCTTGAAATTACCAAATAATGGGACCAGGGATTTAGCTCAGTGGTTCTAGCATCTGCCTTGTAAGCACAAAGTCCCAAATTGGATCCCTGGCGACCACATACCAGAGTGCCAGGCATGGTGGCTCACACCTGTAATCCCAGTACTTGGGAGGCAGAGGCAAGAGGATTGCTGAGTTCAAGACTTGCCTAGGCTACATAGTAAGCTCAGGGCCAGCCTGAACTACAAAGCAAGACCCTGTCTCAAAAAAAAAATAATAATTACCAATAGTGTTTTGATTCCTTTGGTATAGGCAAAATTTCTGTACTTTACTCTTCCATTTCTAAATTCTAAACTGTGTCAATTTGGTCTGTCAGCTTTCTTTAAGTCAAACCAGAGAACATCTGTTGTGATACAACTATGTCATAGTACGAGAAACAGAAAACTCAAGAGTAAGAAATCATACTAAGGAACAACGGTTTCTTTTTGGTGGCTACACAAAGAGCTTCTGCCTATAACTATTGTCTTAAAGGAATAAAGGGCAATAAATTTTAAAATGGGATATAACACCAATTTAATCCCATTATCCACAAAACATGATATTTGTTCTGTTCCAGTTATATATGGTCTTATGTACTAACACTGTGCTTCAGTGAAAATATCCAGTCAGAAGATTAAAAATATAGTATATTATTTGCAGTTCATAAGCCTGAAGGTATGTAATATGACTACTGTTTTGTATTGATAGTATTGTTTTCTATAGTTCTATTTAAAAGGCAATGATCCTTTTAAAATCTGACAGTAAAAACAAAATATGGAGGGCCAAAGATTTAGCTCAGTGGTTCCAGTGCCTGCCATGCAAGAGCAAGGTCCTGAGTTCGATTCCAGTAACCACATATAATGTTGGGTATGGTGACTCACACCCACCAGCCATCAATACCACATACCACAGTGCTGGACATGGTGGCTCATGTCTGTCATCCCAGCACTCGAAGGCAGAGACAGGAGGATTGCTGATTTCGAGGCTTGCCTAGGCTACATAGTGAGCTCAGGGCCAGCCTGGACTACAAAGCGAGACCCTGTCTCAAAAAAAAAAAAAAAAGGAAACAAAGCTTATGTATATGGGGATAGGGGTTGTAGGGTAGGCATGGGAATGGGAGGAAGGAGAATCAAGATGTGACATGTATAAATTCTTTGTTGTATGGGATCATGTATGTATGTGTGTGTATAAAATGTACCAATATTATATATAATATATATAATGTACCAATAAATAAATGTATATATTTACTGTAATAGTTTTATATATTATATAAATAAAATTTACATATATATATATATAAAACCATTGTACCAATAAACTCAATTTTCTTTCTTTTTTTTTTTTTTTAAACTCAGCAATTCTCCTGTCTCTGCCTCCCGAGTGCTGGGATGACAGGCGTGAGCGTCCACGTCTGGCATTGTGGTATGCAGTGTCGATTACTGGTGGGTGTGTCTCCACGCCCAGCATTATATGTGGTTACCGGGGATCGAACTCAGGACCTTGCACTTGCAAGGCAGGCGCCAGAACCACTGAGCTAACCCTCCGGCCCCAATAAACTCAATTTTAAAAAAGGAAACAAAATCCATGATGTCAATTTTTCTTATAGGATTATTTCAGTAAGTAATAAATATCTTTCCTTTTTTTAATTGAATTCTTTATTGGTACAATTTATATACATCTCACAATCACATGTAACATTGGGGAATTTGTACCAGTATATGATATAAGTTAATTCTCATTTTTACCCATATCCCTACCCACCCACACCTCCCCACCCCCTTTATACATACTTTTATTTTCTTTCTGAATCATATTTATTCCTTCCCCTAAATATCTTTTCTTAGAAACATAATTTTAATGGACAGCAATAGTGGTTATTTCAAAAGCCTGCTGATGTTTGTAATTATGTCTATTAAAAGAACGTAAAACCTGATTTCCAGAGTCACTTCAATTGTTTTTTCATTTGTTCTGAGCCAGGATCATGCTATGTAGTGCAGGCTGGCCTTGAACTCACTACATAGTCCAGAGCAGCCTCCAACTTTGCAGTGACCCTCCTGCCTGGGCCTCCCAAGTCCTGGGATTACAGGAGTGTGCCACCATTGCACATGTTTCCTTTGTGTTTTGCTGCTTTTTGAGATAGGATCTTACCATGTAGCCCAGGCTGACCTTGAACTGTGTAGCTCCAGTTGGCCTTAAACACCTATGGGTGGATCCTCTAGCTCCACTCCTGAGTGCTGGGGCTACAAGAGTGCAACGCCTAGCTTCTCAGTATTTTTTTTTTGCTTTTTGAGACAGGGTCTCGCTTTGTAGTTCAGGCTGGCCCTGAGCCCACTACGGTGCCCAGGCAAGCCGCCGCAAACTCAGCAATCCTCCCGTCTCTGCCTCCCTGGGATTATAGGCATGAGCCACCACGTCCAGCATTTGGCTTCTCAGTTTTTAGAGTTAGCATGTAATACTGACATTTTACTGCGACTTCCTAAACATATATACTTCTATTAATAAAAACAATAAGCATATAAACATAAAACAATTCTTTTTCTCCCATATTTTCAATTGAACCATTTTATGTAACTATACTAAATAGCCTTAGGTTTCCTGCTACCATCCACCCTTAAGTTATTTAATTCAGCAAACACACATCACAGTGAATTCACTTTGGTGCTAAGCAATGGGTAAGAGCCAGACTTGAGTGTGAAACTGAGCCTTATCAGTTATTGAGTAGTATGATTTAAAGCATATGACATGATCTCCCTGTGCTCCACTTCTTTTCTTTTTATAATGGGGCTGATAATAATACTTATCTCATAAAATCATTGAGAAGATCAAATTAGTACATTTCTACAATATAAGGACAATGCCTGGCACGTAAGTTATCTAAGTGTTAGCCATTATTAGTGAAATCGCTTAAGACATCCGTGGCATCTATGCCATTCATTCTTCATACTTTCATCAAAGAATAAACATGGTTATAGTGTGCCAGGCAGTGTGCTAAATGATAGGGACAAAGTCGAAAAGAATATGGTCCCTGCTCTCCACAGTGTCATTTAGGGAAACTTTTTCTTATGAAAGAAGACTAATAGGAAAATGATATGATAAACATAAACAGATACATGTTGTTGGCTGAATAAAGTAACTAAAATTATTTCTTAATAGAAGTTTAAACAAAGTATTATGAAACTACAGAGAAAAAAGTATTTAATTCTCACAAGATTCCAGAGATTTCTTGGAGAATATGACTTTTAACTTGGATACTGAAGGATTAAAATGTAACTCATCATGTAAGTAAAGAGTATAAGGGTATTCAAATAGTAAAAATTTGTGGAAAAAAATCCATGTTTTAAACCATAAACTTAAAGGTCTCAACAGTTTTCTTCCCCCTACCCGTTCTTTTTCCTCTTCCTCCTCCTCTTGCTTTTTTTGTTTTTTGGTTTTTGGTTTTTTTGGGTTTTTTTCCTTTTAAGACAGGGTCTCACTTTGTAGTTCAGGCTGGCTCTGAGCTCACTATGTAGTCCAGGCAAACCTCAAACTCAGCAATCTTCCTGTCTCTGCCTCCGGAGTGCTGGGATTACAGGCCTGAGCCACCATGCCTGGCACTGTGGTATGTGGTATTGATTGCTGGTGGGCGTGAGTCTCCACGCCCAGTACTATATGTGGTTACCGGGGATTGAACTCAGGACCTTGTGCTTACGAGGCAGGCACCGGAACCACTGAGCTAACCCTCCGGTCCTTGTTTTTTTGTTTTAAAGTGCAGAGTTTCAAACCCAGGGCCTCAAACATACTAATGAATTACTCTACCTCTGAGCTAACCATTACCCTTAAATACTCTCTTCTACAGAGAACAGCTTAGAGAGAACTAAACATAGACATTTCTATGATTTACCACTTTATATATATCTCTAACTTATGACTGCAGAAGAACAAAATACATCCCGTAGTTTTCTACATGCCATCCCCCAATGCTTTCATGTTGTCTTAATTTTCTATGCATTATTGTATTTCCTAGGAACTAAGAGGGTATATTGTTTTCTGCTACATTTGATCTATAAGGTTTAATAAAACAAGTATAATATATTTTAAATTCTTATAAAAAGGAAAGATAATAATTCATTTTAACTTAATCTAAGTTTATCAATAATGTAACATCGAGCCAAGAAACTATGTGTGTATGTGTCTGTGTGTATATACATACATACATATGTATGTATGTATATATGTATGTATATGAGAAAGGGTCTCATTGCATAGTTCAAGCTGGCCTTGAATTCAATACATAGCCAAAGCTGGTCTCAAACTCATAGAGACCCTCCTGCAACAGCTTCCCCAGTGCTGAAATCAAAGGCACGTACTATCACGCTTTGCAACTCTGTAGTGTGTATTATAATAATTAACTTTTAAAATTTTTAAATACTTTCACTTTCACAATCAGTCTATTATCAGGAATAGATGTGATCCATACCTGTGTCCGAAGGACGTAAAAAGTCTGTGTCACAGGTGAAAAATGTCTGATGGTCCTGTGCTGACAAGTTCATATCATAGTATGTAAGTGGTTCTTTTCCAGTTACCCAAGTGTATCTTTACCAAAACAGAAGAAAATATTTAAATTGGACATAAGACAGTATCTGTCTGTTACAATGGACACTATTTAAATTCCACAATATTCAACTACAACTTCTATTTCAGGATATTATTATACTAAGTAAAACAAGAGATTATATACACCAACTTTCAAGAGTATCATCTTAAAACCTCAAAAGCCAAATAAGAAACAATAAACAATAAATGATTTGAAAATTGCATGTAATGGAATAAAACTATTTTAATTAGTCATATTCCATATTAAATATATGGGATGCCAGGTGCAGCAGCTTACACCTGTAATCCCAGCACTCCAGAAGGCTGAAGCACAAGGTTTTGCAGTCTAACCTGGAAAACCTAGTGATTTAGACAGATACTATCTCAAAATAAGAAATAAAAGAGGGCAGAAGGGGCCAAAGATTTAGCTCAGTGGTTCTGGCACCTGCCTGGCAAGCGCAAGGTCCCTGGTTCAATCCCTGGTAACCACAAACAATGATACAGGGCGTGGTGGCCACGCCCACTGGCAATCAGTACCACATACCACAAATGCTGGGTTTGATGGTTCAAACCTATAATCCCAGCACTTGGAAAGCAGAGACAGAAGGATTGCTGAGTTCAAGGCTTGCCTGGGCTACATAATGATCTCAGGGCCAGCCTGAACTACAAAGTGAGACCCTGTCTCAAAAAAAAATAAAGAGAGGAGGGACAAAGGGGAAATGTGGTAAAGGAGTGAGTAATGAGAGGTAAAGAAAAACTGTGATGGTAATAAAAAGAAAAGGGAAACAAAGCTTATATATTTAGGGGGTGGGGTTGTGGGATGGATAGGGGAATGAGAAAAAATGAGAATTAAATCATGTCGTATACTGGTAAATTCCCAATGAGTGTGATCATGATGTGTACCAACAATGTACCAATAAAAGACAATGATAAGAAAAAAAAGAGGGCAGAGAATGATGTAGCTCAATGTGGAATCAACCCTTAGTACACACACACACATAAAAAATTCTCAATGAGTTAACATTAAATATTGAAAGTAAAACTGCAAAAACTAAAATACAACACAGGTGAAGTTTTGCCAAATGTCAAAATAGTGAAGGGCTTTCAAAAACTAAGAGAAGCTTTCCAGATTTAGGTAAAGATTTAAACTTTTACACTCCCCAAGTACACAGTAAATTAATAATAAGTTAACAAACTGGCTAATAAATACACTTTTAAATGTTTAATCCCACTGACACAAAATAGACATATGGATCGATGGAACAGAATAGAGGATGCAGAAACAACTCCAGACACATCCAGCCATCTGATCTTTGAAAATAAGGGCCAAAAACATACTCTGGAAGAAAGAACCTTTCTAACAAATGGTGCTAGGAAAGTTGACTATACACACAAAGAAACTGAATCTAGACTCATATCTTCTACCATGTATTAAACTAAAAAAGATTAAAAATCTAAATATTGGGCCAGAGGGTTAGCTCAGTGGTTCCAGCGCCTGCCTCGCAAGCACAAGGTCCTGAGTTCGATCCCCGGTAACCACATATAATGCTGGGCGTGGACACTCATGCTCACCAGCATACCACAATGCCAGACGTGGTGGCTCATGCCTGTAATCCCAGCACTCGGAAGGCAGAGACAGGAGGATTGCTGAGTTCGCAGCGGCTTGCCTGGGCACCATAGTGAGCTCAGGGCCAGCCTGAACTACAACGCAAGACCCTGTCTCAAAAAAAAAAAAAATCTAAATATTAAAACAGAAACACTTAATTTATTGGAAGGTAAAATAGGTAAAATCCTTGAAGTCATAGATGGTGTCAAAGAGTTTCAAATCAAAACTAACTGTACAATAAATAATATCAGGAATTAACAAATGGGATTACATCAAAGTTTCTACACAACAAAGGAAACAGTCAACAGAGTTTAACAGACAACCTACAGAAAAATTTGCCAGCTACTCAGAGAACTAATATCTAGAACATATAAAGAACAACAGAAAAATTAGATCCTTCCTCACCCAATCAGGTAATGGGCAACTGAATAAAAGACTCAATCATAAAATTCACAACTGAAATAAACACACTTATAAGAAGTACAAATGGCCAATACATACATGAAAAAATGTTTAATACTTTGAGCATTTGAGAAATGAAAATTAGAACATAGAGATTCCATCTTACTCCAGAAAGAATGGCTGCCATCAAGAAATTGGTAACAACAAATGCTGGCAAGTCTTCAGGGAGAAAAAAAGATTTCTTTTATATTGGTGGGAATGTAAACTAGTACAATCATTAAGGAAATCAGCAAGAAGAGTCTTCAAAAAACTAAAACTAGTAATTCCATTTGAATCAGCTATTCCCCTCCCATATATCTTCCCAAAAGGGTTAAAGAATACTACAATGATACAACCATACCTATTTTTATAGCAGCATAGTTCATGATAGCTAAATATTTTTTTAATTGAATTCTTTATTGGTACAATTTATATACATCTCACAATCACATATAACATTGGGGAATTTGTACCAGTATATGAAACAAGTTAATTCTCATTTTTACCCATATCCCTACTCACCCACACCTCTCTACCCCTTTATACATACTCTTTTATTTTCTTTCTGAATCATATTTATTCCTTCCCCTCATTACATTCCCCCACCAAATTTCCTAGGGAAATTTCCTGCTCTATAAAAGCTGTCATACTTTATAGAGCTCATTTGCATCTACAGGAGTTCATGTCAAAGATAAGATCTGGCAGGGCGTGGTGGCTCACGTCTGTAATCCCAGCACTCCGGAGGGAGAGACAGGAGGATTGTTGAGTTCGAGGCTTGCCTGAGCTACATAGTGAGCTCAGCGCCAGCCTGAACTACAAAGCAAGACCCTGTCCCCCCCCCCAAAAAAAAGAGAAGATCCGGTATTTGCCTATTTGTGATCTATTTCCTTATTAGTATATCCTCCAGGTGTCACCATTTGCACATAAATGGATCGATCTTGTCATTCTTTATGGCAGAATAATACTCTGTTTCATTAAAAAACCACATCTTCTTTATCCAGTCTCCAGTTGATGGGCATTTGGGTTGTTTCCAAGCTTGAGCATGAGAGCTAAATCTTGAAAGTGGCATGTATGTCCATCAACAGATGAATAGAGAAAATGTGGTATTTATATACAACAGTGTATTACTAGCACCTTGACACCACAATGAGTACACCTTGACACCATAATGTTAAGTGAAATTAATCATATACAACCCAAACTAAAAATAAAGCGCAAAATAAAATATAGGTAATAAGGAGCAAGGAGATAGATCTTTTGCAAAAGAAAAGGATACTAAGAGATGAAAGGAGAAGCAGAAGGGGATGAAAATAGAATCAAGATATGGGCCTGGTGCCTGTATACACCTGTGATCTCAGCATGTGGGAGGCAGAAGCAGAAGGATCACAGGAGAGTTTGAGGCTGGCATGGGCTACTTAGTGAGTTCAAGGCCAGCCTGAACTACAAAGCAAGACACTGTCTCAAAAAAAAAAGAGAAAAAAAGTATGCTATCTATGTGTACCAACTCCACACAATGAATACAATCATCCTATGTACTAAAAACATGTACTAGAATAAACACTTTTTTTTTTTTTGAGACAGGTCTCGCTTTGTAGTTCAGGCTGGCTCTGAGCTCACTATGTAGCCTAGGCAAGCTTTGAACTCAGCAATCCTCCTGTCTCTGCCTCCTGAGTGCTGGGATTACAGGCATGAGCCACCACGCCTGGCTCTTTTTCCTTTTTTGAAACAGGGTCTTGCTTTGTAGTTCAGACTGGCCCTGAGCTCACTATGTAGCCCAGGCAATCCTCAAACTCAGCAATCCTCCTGTCTCTACCTCCTGAATTCTGGGATTACAGGCATGAGCCACCATGCCTGGCACTGTGGTATGTGGTGCTGATTGCTGGTGGGCATGAGTCACCATGCCAGGTATTATATGTGGTTACCAGGGATAGAACAGGGACCTTGTGCTTGCTAGGCAGGCACTGGAACAACTGAGGTAAATCTCTGGCCCAATAAAACTTTTTAAAATTTCAAGTTTCACTAGTAATTATAAGCAAATTAAAGTAACTTTTATTCTTCACCTATCAACTTGGTAAAAATACATTATCAAGGACTATTAAGACTTTATCTAGGTGTCCCCCTCAAAGCCTCATGTACATTACCAGTGGGGCTTTCAGTGACAGCTGGATCTAGGGTGTATAACACTGGGATTAAGGATGGTTCACCCTGAGTGTAAATGCAGGTAGTCTGGACAGAATATAAGAGACAAAAAGCGGCTCATGGCTGCTGCTGCTGCTGCTATTGCTTGCTCCTTATTGCCTTCCTTCTGTCCTCCCAAAGCCATGGACTGTTCCTCCTACATGATGTCCTCCCATGCCTCTTGCCTTAGAGCCAGCTGACTAGGCAATGAAACTCCTACAAATTGTGAGCTAAATAAACCTTTCCTCCCTTAACTTGTGAATGTCAGCTATTTTGTTTCAGCAACACGAAGAGTATCAAAGACAAGGACAAAGTGAGACATGCACACATATAGTACTGGTATAAGTGGAAATCAGATTTACATTTCTCTTTCCAGAAACCCATTAGAAGGCCAGGAATTTAGCTCAATGGTTCTGCTGTCTGCCTCTCAAGCACAAGGTCCAGATTCAATCCCAGTACCAAAAGCAAAATACAAACAAAGAGAAAAACCAGAAACCCAAAAGATAATATCTGTTAAGAATCTTAAAAATAGTCACATTTAGCTGGTGGATAAGTACCTGTAATTTTACTTTTTTAATTTTGATTTTTTTTTTTTTTTGAGACAGGGTCTCACTTTGTAGTTCAGGCTGGCCCTGGGCTCACTATGTAGCCCAGGCAAGCCTCAAACTCAGCAATCCTCCTGTCTCTGCCTCCCGAGTGCTGGGATTACAGCCATGAGCCACCATGCCTAGCACTGTGGTATGTGGTACTGATTGCTGGTGGGCATGAGTCACCACACCCAGCATTGTATGTGGTTACCAGGATCGAACTCAGGACCACTGTGCTTGCAAGGCAGGCGCTGGAACCACTGAGCCAAATCTCCGGCCCAATTTTGATTATTTTTAAAATATTCATACTAATAATTTTTAGAAAACTAGCAAAAGGAAAAACAGTCGATATACTTTGATTCAGTGCTACAAGTTAACCTTAGGAAATAATGACAAATGTAGCTACATGTTACAAATAAAGATATGTCTGTAACATAAATGTTAGCTGTGAAATAATCTGAGGGATGCAGATGGAGAGGCTACAGGTAAAGTATGGTATCTTCATGTCACAGACTATAAAATAACCATTAAAAATCACATTGTTGGGGCCGGAGATTTAGCTCAGTGGTTCCGGTACCTGCCTCGCAAGCGCAAGGTCCTAGGTTCGATCCCCGGTAACCACATACAATGCTGGGCGTGGTGACTCATGCCCACCAGCAATCAATAGCACATACCACAGTGCCTGGCCTGGTGGCTCATGCCTGTAATCCCAGCACTCGGGAGGCAGAGACAGGAGGATTGCTGAGTTCACGGCAGCTTGCCTGGGCTACATAGTGAGCTCAGGGCCAGCCTGAACTACAAAGGGAGACCCTGTCTCAAAAAAAAAAAAAAAATCACATTGTTTAAGAAATTCATGTTGGGCTGGAGATTTCGCTCCGTGGTTCCGGTGCCTGCCTCGCAAGCGCAAGGTCCTGAGTTTGATCCTGGTAACCACATACAACAATGCTGGGCATGGTGGCTCACACCCACCAGCAACCAGTACCACACCCCACAATGCCAGGTGTGGTGGCTCACGCCTGTAATCCCAGCACTCAGGAGGCAGAGGCAGGAGAACTGCTGAGTTTGAGGCTTGCCTGGGCTACATAGTGAGCTCAGGGCCAGCCTGAACTACAAAGTGAGACCCTGTGTCAAAAAAAAAAAAAAAAAAAAAGAAAGAAATTCATGTTCACAATTTTTACAGAAAATTCACATAACACTTAGAAATAGTAAGTTGTAGAATAGTAATAATGTTGGAATTTTGTTCCTATAAATGCATACAGAAAAATAGATGAAAATAAAAAATTCTCATAGCAATTATCACAGTGCTAAGAATAGGTGATTTTTCCTTTAATATGTTTCTTTAATTTTAACTTTCTACAATAAATAGGCATATTTCGCAACCAGAAAAAATAGGCATTGTTAAAGCACACGACAGGTGTTACTTATATAATCAAAGGCTTTATGTTATTCCGTACTATTAATTGACTTGCTAAGGGTATTGGCAATGTTATAGAAGTTACAATGAAAGAAACAATGTAAATTTCTGCTCACCTATCAAAATTTTGCTGTGTATTCTTAAAAAAAAAAAGGTCTGAGGCATAGTTCAAGGTAGAGGACTGGCCTAGCATGGATGAGAACCAGGGTTTGACTGTCCAGCATAATAAAAGATAAGTAAATAACACTTTAAAAAATCTTAAGAAGACATATTATTCCTAAAATAATTTATAGCAGTTAAAATGTAATCTACAACATCAACAATCTAAATTAGAAGTAAAAAGATTCATTAATGGAAAAATAAGGATTGGGACACATATGGAGCCTGGACTGAAGCTAACCTATGGAATATATATGTCAAAGAATTCTATACACATATTAAGGGTTGGTTACAGTCTGGTTTTAAGCTCTAGAACCACACAAAGGTTAGAAACACAATTTAGACATTTTCATTAAGATAAATTAATCATTTTCAAAAGGATATATGTTCCTAGTTTTAAGAAATTTCTGCTAAGATCTGCATGAAATGTATTCTGTAGAACAAGGAATAACCTCAAGAACTTTATTAATGAACAGAGAAATTCAGGCTCTATTTTTTTTTTCCTGCAAATAAAAGACCCACTGGGATTTACCACTTTGATTTTTTATTTTTATGTTCAACTGATTGTTTTTGAAGCAAAATATTTATTGGTACATTTTAAAAATACATAATGATAACATCAAACAGAATTTGTACCTGTTCATGATATATCTTGCTTTTTTCCCATTCCCCTACTCTCCCTTCGACCCTTCTTTCTCTATTTACAAAATTTTGTTTCCATTTTTTCCTTGTGTTCTTTTTTCTTGTCCTTTCTTTCCCCCTTCCCCCTCCTTTGTTACTACCCCTCTCATTTGAAATTTTCTTCCCATTCTCCAATATCTATTATACATTTTGATCCTTATTTCCATTTTCAGTTTCTTACACCAGAGAAACAATGAGGTATTTAAATATATGTGTCTAATTTATCTCATTAGGGAGTATAAGGACCTATTTCTTGGAAAATCTCTTAACATAAATTAATAGCATCTCTTATTAAACCTAGTTTCACTTCCTAGGATACTACTGCTACAAAATAAGTCCTTAACTATGGGGATTACTGCTTAATCATTTATGTATCACCATCATTTTTCACAGAGCTCATACAGAGTCGACATTTTCTCTGTTTAGTGAATTAAATAACATACTCTAGTCTACTTCCAGGTAAAACATGGCCCTCTGCAAAATAAAAACGAAGGCTAAATATCCTTGATCATAAATTTCAAAAGAAATTTTCTTATATATAGTTTAAACTGGAAGAGAAATAGACACGACCTGTAATAAATGAAAATGGCAAAAAAAAAAAAAAGAAAATGGCAATACAAAATCAATATAAAAACACTGTACCCTGTACTATTATGCAAATGAAGTTTACATTCACATTCAGGACCAGGGATTTAGCTCAAGTGATATCACATCTACGTTGCACACACAAAGGCCCAAGTTCAATCCCCAGTACAGCAAAAAGCAAAACAAAACAAAAAACAGATCGATGTTTTCTAGTGAATCCTCTAATATGCAAATTTTGAATCTGAGCACAAACACATAGGTATATGCTGGCACCTATAACTTTAAAAACAATCTTACAGCCGGGCGTGGTGGCTCACGCCTGTAATCCCAGCACTCGGGAGGCAGAGACAGGAGGATTGCTGAGTTCAAAACTTGCCTAGGCTACATAGTGAGCTCAGAGCCAGCCTGAACTACAAAGAGAGACCCTGTCTCAAAAAAAAAAAAAACAATCTTACAAATTCTTTTATTATTATTATTATTTTATAATTGAGAAAACTTAGGCCCAAGGATTAGAAATAAGTTTGCCCCAAAACACATATCTCACACTTCAAATTCTTTTTAAAAGGATTTTTGCTTTAAAAATCAACAGGAATTACAGGCGCACACCTGTAATTCCAACACTCAGGAGCCTGAGGCAGTAGGATCACCTCAAGTTTGAGATCAGCCTGGGTTACATAATGTGTTCAAGGCCAGCCTGAACTTCCTACCTAAGAACCTTAACAATTGGTCCTTTAAAGGCTCCTAACTAGGCATGGTGGTACACACCTCTCTATGATCTAATACTATGATGAAGGCTGAAGCAGAAGGACTACAAGTTTAAGGCAAGTATGGGCAACTTAGCAAGACTCTGTCTTAAAATAAAAAAGGCTGAGGATGTAGTTCAATGGTAAAGTTAAGGAGTTCAATTTCTGGTACCACAAAAACTAAAACAATTAAAGAGGTTTTCTAACATAATTAAGATAGGGGTCTACAACACAACTTAGGATTTGAAACAATCCTCATGATTATAAAAGTAAAAACAGTCAAGATGCTGTCAACTAAACCTTATGCTAATCATTTCATCTTGTTATAAACTAAAAACTCAACTATCAGCAACTAAGAGTTTGTGATATCTTTATAAAAACAAATGTTTCTATAGTACTTTTACTGTAAGACCAGTCACACATAATAGTAAAATGTTAATACCTCCTATATTCTGCTCCTCTGAAAAGGTTTAGAGGGTTTCTCCATACCTTGCATTCTGAAAAACAAGAGGCAAATTGAAAGTTTATTCAAATAAAGTTAAATCTTTAACCAATATTCATTGTCTACTGTATGCTAAGTACAGCAGGTACAAAGATGAAAGAAGCATGAATCATCCCTGTACTCAAGAAGCATACAATTAAATCCAGTCCCTTATTTCTGTCTCCACAGTATTAGGTTCATAATTCATTTTTAGCATAAAAATATTACACTGTGATTATCGATTTGGTTTTGTTTCCCCTCTAAAATATGAACTCTTAAAACTATACTTTTATGTTCTTGGAGTCTGCCACACCATCTGGAACTGACTTGTTAAACTGAATTAAATATACCATGAGAATTAGTCATGTAAACAATGGCCTGAATTGTGTGACAAGTGGCTACAGTAAAGGTATGTTCTGTTCCAAGACAAAGAAAAGGAAGTAATTCATTTTTCTCTGGGGAAACCAAGGAAGGCTGTGGAGAAGAGGTGACATGTGAACACAGTGAATCACTATAAAACATCGGCACAAGGCTGAGAGATTAAGAATGTTCCAACCAGAGGAAGTATACAACTACACAGCAGCTGGGTGTGGTGATACAGGCTGTAACCCTAGCACTTTGGGAAGCTAAGTGCAAGGATCACAAGTTTGTGTTTTTCACTCTCATATTGTGTATTTTACACCAGATTTTTCTTTTTTTCCATTATTTTTTATTGGATATACATACTTATCATATTCATCATATGGAATTTGTACCTGTACATATCTTGTTTTTCCCACTCCTCTCCTTTCAACTCCTCTTCCCTTCCTTATTTACAAAAGCTTTGTTTCTATTTTTTCCTTCCATTCTTTTTTTGTTTTGTCCTTTCTTTCCCTTCTCCCTCCCTATCCCTTGTTCCTTTCTCATTTCAACATTTTCTTTCCATTTCCCAATATCTACTAGAGATTTTGGTCATTTGTTTTTGTTTTTGTTTTGAGACAGGGGCTCACTTTGTAGCTCAACCTGGCCCCAGGCAATCCTGGGCTACTCAGCAATCCTCCTGCCTCTGCCTCCTGAGTACTGGGATAACAGGCATCATGCCCGGCACTGTAGTGTGAGGTACTGATTACTGGTGGGCATGAGTCACCATGCCCAGCATTGTTGTATGTGGTTACCGCAGTTGACAGATCCACTGAGCTAAATCTCCCTCCAGCCCAGTCATTTGTTTTTAATAAATATTTTCACTGTCAAACAACGGAAGTATTTTGGTGGGCTCTTATTTACACTTTTGGTTTTTCACACCAGAGAAACAATGTAGTACTGAAAGATCTGCATCCCATTTACCTCACATTAAAGTATGGTCTCAAGTGCATCTGTTTACCTACAAATGGCTATCATTCTTTATGGCAGAAGAGTATTCCACTGTATTTAAAAAACACATCTTCTCTAAAACTCACATTTAAAAAACCATGCCCATCATTGGTTGATATATATTTCACTGTGGAATGCTTTAATTCTTTTAGAAAGATAACAAAGAAAGGGTATAGCTGACTCCAATGGAACCTCTACTTTTAATTTTTAGAGGAATCTCTACACAAATTTCTACACCAATCTATACTCCACCAACAGTGGAGAAAAGTTCCTTTTCTCACCTCCCCACCAGCCTTTGTTATTAGCTGATTTCTTGATAACAGCCATTCATTCTGGAGTCTTGTTTTAATTTGTATTGCTCAGATGACCAGTGAACACTTTTTCATATATCTACTTGCCATTTCTACTTCTTTACCTGAGAAGTGTCTATTCATTTCAAATGCCTATTTTAGAATGCCTATTTTTAGAATCTCTAAATTTAGGGGGTAGTCTGGGTTTTTTCAGTTCTTTATATATTCTCAATATTAGTCCTCTGAGGAAAAGCTGGCAAAAAATTTTTCCAACACTATAGGTTGTCTCTTCACTGTGCTGATTTCTTCACTGTGCAAAAGCTTTTTAAGAAAATGAGATCCCAGCTTTTGATTCTTTGTGATATTTCCTGTGTGATGGACGTTTTGTTAATAAAGTCTCTGCCTACAATAGTAAGTTCAAGAGTTTTACCCATTCTATCTTCCAACAGATTTAGTGTTCCTGTTTTAATATTTAATCTTTGATGCATTTTGATTTGAGATTACTACATGGTGAGAGAGTTACATCTAGTTTTAATCTTTGGCATGTGAAAAGCCAATTTTCCCACACCATTTATTTTATTTTTTTTTTTTTGAGACAGGGTCTCGCTTTGTAGTTCGGGCTGGCTCTCAGCTCACTATGTAGCCCAGGCAAGCCTCGAACTCAGCAATCCTCCTGCCTCTGCCTCCCGAGTGTTGGGATTACAGACGTGAGCCACCACGCCTGGCACTGTGGTATGTGGTATTGATGGCTGGTGGGCGTGAGTTGCCACACCCAGCATTATATGTGGTTACCGGGGATCGAACTCAGGACCTTGCGCTTGCGAGGCAGGCGCCGGAACAACTGAGCTAACCCTCCGGCCCTCCCACACCATTTATTAAAGAGGCTATCTTTCTTCCAGTGAAAGTGTTTGGCTCCTTTGTCAAAGATAAGGTAGCTTAGTATGTTGGCAGCTATCTGTGCATCTCTTAATCTGTTCCACTGATCCTCAAATCTGGTTTTTTTTTTTTTTTTTTGGCCAATACTATGCTGTTTTTTTTTTTTTGCTTTTGGAGACAGGGTCTCGCTTTGTAGTTCAGGCTGGCCCTGAGCTCACTATGGTGCCCAGGCAAGCCACCACGAACTCAGCAATCCTCCTATCTCTGCCTCCTGAGTGCTGGGATGACAGGCGTGAGCCACCACGTATGCATTGTGGTATGCGGTGTTGACTGTTGGTGGGCGTGTCTCCACGCCCAGCATTATATGTGGTTACCGGGGATCGAACTCAGAACCTTGCGCTTGCGAGGCAGGCGCCAGAACCACTGAACTAACCCTCCTGCCCCAATACTATGCTGTTTTTTAATCACTGTAGCTTTGTTGTATAATTTCAAGTCAGGGACTGTGATGTTCCCTGCCTTGAAAGGCCCTGGTTTAAATTCCTAGTATTGCAAAACAAAACAAAACTGCAGAGAATGTCTGGTAACTTCTCTTTGTAAAAGAATATATTAACATTTAACATAGGGCCAGAGGGTTAGCTCAGTGGTTCCGGTGCCTGCCTTGCAGGCGCAAGGACCTGAGTTCGATCCCCGGTAACCACATATAATGCACCGCATACCACAATGCCAGACGTGGTGGCTCATGCCTGTCATCCCAGCACTCAGGAGGCAGAGACAGGAGGATTGCTGAGTTCGCGGCGGCGTGCCTGGGCACCATAATGAGCTCAGGGCCAGCCTGAACTACAACGCGAGACCCTGTCTCAAAAAGAAAAAAAAAACATTTAACATATATATAACTTACTGAGCAAGTACTTTCCAAATAATCAATGTGTGATGTTGTAAAATTATGCAAGAGATTTATTCAAATTGCAAGGCATATGAATAGATTTTAATAAAGAATGAAAAGTTTTTAAAAAAGTATGTAAAGTTCAGATTCTACACTGAAACTAAATTTTCAGAAAGTACCCCTTAGCCAGTTTTGATATAATACCAAAGAAAGAAGATCTATAATTTCCTGAAAAGGTTATTAAAGTCTTCCTCCCTTTTCTAACTACATCTCTGTGTAAAACCAGATTTGCTCACATACTTGTACGAAAATAATCTAACAGGGGCTCAGTGGTTCAAGCATCTGCCTTGGAAGCACAAGGTCCCTAGTTTTATCCCAGTGTCACATACCACAATGCCAGGTATGGTGGCTCACACCTGTAATCCCAGCACTCAGGAGGTAGAGGCAGGAGGATTGCTATGAGTTTGAGGCTAACCTGTGCTACACAGTGAGCTCAGGACCAGCCTGAACTACAACAGCAAGACCCTGTTTCCAAAAAAAAAAAAAAAGAAAGAAAGAAAGAAACAAAGAAACAAAGAAGGAAAATAAAATAACAAACAAGACAAAAACATTATGAAAATAATCTGTCTTCTATGAAAGGATTTAAACAAATATAAAATATTCTAGCCTCCTGGCTGAACTTTTCTTGTTTTGAGAAATAATTTTTTCATGATATATGTATTAATTAGCTTGAACTGCCATATAAAAAAAGTGCTGCAGACCATGTAGTTTAAACATTTTGAAGGGGTTGGTATTACTTGAAAGCAGTACACCTTGGCAGCTGAATAGCCCTATGGTCTAGTCTAATCCAATATCTAATTCAACTGATTTCTCCATGCCTCCTCCCCATCCTCATTTGTCTCTCTCTATACCAGGCATTG